>OY292417.1:4994884-5079477 GCA_958496275.1 Zele albiditarsus
AATACATATAGAGCATCGCAAAGCTGAACTGGTTGAGTTGTATAGAGACGACGACGTATAGAGTATATAGAGAAACCATATCGAGAGGAGAGAGTGGAGATGGAACGTGCGGTTGCAGGATCAATTTGTTGTTAAAATGGAAGCTACCCCATATATACCTTTTCCCCTATCCCCATACCAGTTATATTTGTATATATGTATATATATATACCTTATACCTCCCACGAAGTGTATAGTACTCTTGCGGGCAAGAGAGAGGACGTAGAAAGCAAATCGGGGAATGGAGGGCGGTGGGCGCGTGCGATAGATGGATAGAGAGTATAAGGGAGTGAAAGGTACACGGCGCCAGCATTCAGAGGCAATTTAGCGATTATCGATGCTATCCCGATTGCTTGCTATTGACGAGATAATACTACTCTCTCGCTCTCACATTAAAACCTTCACATCCAACATTTGCAAGCCCCCTTCTCTCCTGAGGGGAAGTGCTCTATTCGCACTACCGCACGTGTCTACCACTGTACAAATGATATCCTTGAGTATTTTCTCCCTCGTCTACGTTCTCGTTCGCGTCCTCGTTCAATTTATCCCTACATCATTGTATTTTGTGTATCGTTGTTATGTTACATTACTGAAAGAAACTCTTTTCTTTATTCGTTGTAGCTTGTATTTTCAATTTTTTTTTCTTCACAAAATAACTGAATTCAAAAATAATTTGCATATTCAATTCAGGAATAATACGAGTTTTGAATCAAAATGAGAATTTGAGAACCCTTCTCATGGAGAACAATTTGTTTAATTAGATGTTTCAATTAAGAATAAAATTTATTCATATCTCAAGCACAAAAATGGTCTTTGAATGAAAATAATATTTTAATTCAAGATTTCCTCTTCAATGATTCTATATAGACAACAATATTACATTGTACATGTATTTGTATGGCGACATATTTTGAATGAGAATATTGTCACAAGGAAAAAATTGACAAACATGCATATGATGTATAGTTAGGTATGTAAACCACATGGTATATTCATCAGCGACGTGCTATGTGTATTTATTACGGTATAAGAGAATAGCGGGGCGAAAAGAAAGGGTGGTATGAGTGTGTGTGTATGTCTATGTGCGTGAGTTCACGTTCATACGCGCTAACGAGAGCGTTCGGCCACTTCAAAGGGAAAGTGAAGTGATATTAAAATTAGTGAGTCTCGATATATTATTGGGCGTGGATGCAGCATCAGAAAAAGGATAAACACAAAGACAGGGGAGAAGAGTGAGAGAGTGTGTATATGGGCTGCGGATAACAGGATGTGTTGAATAATAATAATTCAAGAAGAAAATTAAAGCAATATATGTAGATGAAGAAAAAACTTTTAATAATATAAATTTTCAACCACATGTACAGCGTCCGAATTTGTCCAAACTTGTGAGTTTCCATTCTTGTTAGTTGCAGATTTGAGAGAAAAATGATTATTATCGTTTTAAAATGGATTACAATGATGAAAGCTGATTTCACAAAACGTTGCGATAACATCGGGTGATGGGGGGGGGGGGGGGGGGGGGGGGTACTGGATATATGGCTTCAATGAAAGGATTTTGGTATAGCGAGCAGCGGCAGCGTTGGATTGATCGGCGATAGGGAAATTTCGTTAGTTTCAGTCATAAAAGCCGATGGCTGTGGAGGAAACCTAACTAACTAACTACTTCACGGTTATATGAAGGGGTTGAAGGGAGGGTCGAGAGAGGAAACGTGATGAAGAAACGCCCAAATCAGAAAGCGAGAGAATGACTATGTTGATATATAGATTTTATATATATATATATATCTGTATGTATCTGCTCTCCGTATTTTCAACCACCCCTTTTCTGAGAGTGTTGGGTGTGGGGGGTGATGGCGGAGACGTAGGTATAGCTAGGGTGGATAGCTAGAGCGAACACGTTTTGGTAGGCATGGAAGCACACGTCAGAGTATTAACGAAATTTTAACCAATCAATGAGAAGTTCATTAGCCCTTGTGCGCACACATACCCACCCCCAATCCCTCCTATACCCCTTAAATATATATTCACTGCGTCTACCATCACCACCCCCAAACCGTTCAGTCTCCTTGGGGGAGATCGGGAGTCAGCGATAAAATCCGACAACTCATGGGTGGCAGAAAAAAAAAATTCATCGCTTCCACCGCCTTTCACCCTGCTCGTTTGTCGCAGTTTTCCTCTATATATATATATATATATCCACACACGTGTATACGTGCTGATCGTGTACCGTTGCGCGTTGCGTGTCGATTGATTGTAAAATATCGATCAATTCTATAGAGCAAAAGAAATGGAAAAAAAAAAAGAAAAAAAAAATATATTTGTGTATGCTTTTTATGTACATACTTTTTTTCATAATACTTATCTCCAAGTCACATCGATGCAATTTCGTCGATATATGTATGTATGTATGTGATGCATATATATATTCTCTCATTTTCCTTTTAATAGTCGCATTAAAAAAGCTCAGTTTGCCAGCGAAAATATAGCGTGACGTCACGAGACGTGTGTCCCCGAGAACTGCTCACCCCCTTTAATGCCTTTTGCTATATCTTTATTATTGGTATTCTCGTCGAGGGTCGACTCCACCTACACCACCACCGTACTCTATCGCACAATTTGACTCATCTGCTGTGGTATTGGGTCACAAGGCTCCCCTCGCTCCAGACACAGAGTCAGCGTCCGTATAAGGGTTGATATGTTCTCACGTATGCATTTTTTGTACTGTCATTTGTCTCCAATATCTCTCGCGGCATTTTCTGGACACCCTTTTTTTTTTCTTTCTTTTTTTGCCCAAGTGAGAGGGTTAGATGTAAAAAATTCTCTCCTTCATCGTTTCAAGGGGATGAGTGGTGCTACATATGTGTCTATGTGTGTGTGTGTATGCGCATTAATATATATGTGCCATTTAAAACGGAGACGTGGCGAGTAAAAAAAAAGTGATTTGGAGAGAAAGAATATACACATGAGTGTATATATGTAATAAATATGTGAGGTTGTGTTCATGTGTGTTATCGTACCTATGCTCACAGACATGTAACAGTCGATATCGCAAAAAAGTTTTTTATGGCACCCAAGTTGCATTGGGTAGCTTTAAATTAAACCCTTTCTACCTTATATCAAAACTCGCGTATCCTCTTCTCTGCTTACATATATACATGATCCCCCTTATATACGTGAAATTTAACAAACTGATATGAGAATTACATTCGCGGATGTTTTTTAACGACTTGAAAAATTCAGACAGGTTCAAACGTGTTTCTAAATTATTATATTTTACGATAAAACTTTACTCAATATCTCTGTCGTGTTATTTTTTTATTTTTTCACTGCATGATTGATCGGATTAAATATATTTTCCATCGTATGCGAATTTTCTTTTTAGTCATCTCGATGAAACATACTCTCAACTTTCTCATTAGCCAGCGTGACAATACCTCCACCATCGTATATGTATCCCAACAGAATATAATAACGTGATACATATATGTATTCATATGTGTACATGACACCACTTCGTCTGCTTTATCCTGATACACACACATATATATATATTTGAAGCGAACTCACACATAGGTGTGGCCCAAGAAGCGCGCATAAATGTCCGAGATTAGCGGGCTGAGCGTTTCGTATCGAGCATTTCTGTCAATAAGCGGCCGAGAACACAATGGCAACGATTCGAAAGCTGCTGATTGTGAAATAAACGCTTGACTCGCGGCCTTTACACTATATATGTATGTATTCAGGATGGTCGTCTGCACTCACTCTCATTCTCCTTCATTCTCCCTATTTCTCTCACACCGCATCTACACTTCCACAAACCCGCGCGCGATACAGCCTGTATGTGTCTATTTACTTCCCCTCACAGTTTATCGCAGACTTTCGACAGCCCCTGATCAGCCAACAACATACAGACACATATTCAAATGTATGTATATATAAACACCCGTCACACTCTTTCTGGAGAGAGGAATAAAAAGTCGCTATTATATGTTGATTGTGAAATTTGGAGTGTTGGAAACAAGTTTGAACTTCCACAGTTCGAATTTTTTGTGCAATTCGAACACAATGATTATGTTGATTTTATAAATTTGGATTCTAACTTTGTACAATTGATTTGAATTATATTCAAGGCGTAAATAAAATGAAGTGATTGAATGGAAAAGAAAATTGGATTAGAATTAATATGAATATTAATTTCTTTGCAGAAAAAATACTTGCGATAAATACAGTCACAATTTTTCTTGAATAAGAAAGAAAATATTTTTAAATAAAATAGTATCACGATTAGGAGCAAATTTTCTTTTTCATTTTGGCGAATAAAAATAATAATTCCAGAAATTAAATTAAAATGTATGCGATCACAGAAAGAGATTTCTTTTTTATTTGCATTAAAAATAAAAATAATAATAAAATAATAATGGCATCAGCACATATATTGGTCTGAGAGAAAAGCGTTCGAAGCTCTCTTGTCTATCGTTTTATCTTTGAAATACCATTGGAATGTATATAATACATATACACAAACACGCATGTTTATATATATTCCAGATGCATATGCACACGACTGTAGAGTGTGTATCGTCTCTTTTTAATTTCTCTTATTTGTAAATCTGTCGTGCAATTTTTTCTTCGTCCAACTCTTTTTTTTCCTCCGCTGCCTCTGCCTTTTCCATACGTCCGAGAACGCTTGGCCATTACAAATTTTTACAGAGCATTACATACGCTTCACCGGACGTCTCCGTGTCTTTCCATCCTTTCTCTCATATCCACCATCATCCTCCACCTCGTCCTCTCTTTCCTCCGACCACTACTCTTACAATCCAAAACCTCGCCGTCTCCTCCTCTTCTCCATCTACATATTCCCACACATTCATATTCTCCTTCATCCTCCACTTCCACATATTCATCTTTCTCTCTTCCACCTCGTTCAATATTTCTCTTCTGGCGCAGAATAACCAAGCTAATATATGGTGTCTACCGGGCCATATACGCTTCCACAAAACTCTGTGTGAGTTTACTTATATACTTATATAAATGAATATGCATATGCATATATCACATATACATGTATATTGATAAATGGCCGGGCATAACCTAATGCAAATCAGTGACTTTGTGGTTATAATATTAATTCTCCATTTTCACACTATACCGATCCGTTTTATTAATAATACAAATACGGTCATATATTGGTTAGCTCCAGCATTTATTAAATATTACAATTGTCCCGAATATAAAATGAAAATAGTGAAAACAATTTCTTTCTTCAAAGACTTTTTAACAATGTGACAAGTATGAACGTGCATAAACGCGTCTGTGCCCTTTTGTGTCCAAAAGTGGCCCTGGTAATAAGCATAAATCGTATACGAAGGCTTATCTACCAGTGGGCGCCTGCGGCTGCACCTGTTTTTCCACCCGCGTCCCCTCTTTCATCCCTCGAGAAGAATGCTTAAATGAAATATAACACACACATTCCAACCTTGCCACCAATTTCAATACACATATATAAATTTATATGTGTCTGACCAACGATTATCCTCTTGCCATTTTCATTAAAACGGCCGTACATCCCACTCACAAATACCACCCTTATTTTCTTTTCTCATAAACAAAATCACAAACTATTTTTCCAAATTGTAAAGAAATAAAGTACAATGAAATGAAATATAATAAAAAATATTTTGATAATTCGTATATAATGTATCGGATAAAATTCGACAGTGAGAATTGAATGGATGGATATTGAGGGGGGCTGGGAGTACATATATACGACGCGGTTGCGATCACTCATTAGGCAACTTGATATATACATACATAATACACACACATATATTTCCATATATCGAGTTGTAAAATCGATATATAGGGGTGTCCGCGTCGTTATACAGTCCATGTGTATCCTCTAAGGAGGGAGTTGTACACGTACCCACTCCCAAACCTCCTCAACCACCCCTTTTCTCACTAAAATTCTATATATATATTTCCCCTTCGACCCCTTTTGTTGCTTCACTCTCTATATCTTTCTGTCTCTCTTGACATGGCCACACCGATGCTTCTCAGTCTCGTTTCTCTTCTTCCACTCTCCCATCATATAAACCTCCCTTTCCATCACCATTCGCTCGCGCCATCACCCTCACTCGCTTTCTCTCAATGTATACCGCGTATATGTGTTTCATCCCTCGTCCGCGGGCTCCTTCCTTCTCCTCCGACGGTTCGCCGCCCGCGCAGCAACGTATCCAGTCCTTGCATATTAATCCTGGCCATAATTCCCACTTCCCACGCGAGTTTGGGCAACCCTTCGCCTCATCTCTCTTATATATATGCGCGCTGAGTCGGTTACAGAGTGGGAGACCAGGACCAAAAGGGTTTGCAAGCGAGAAAATTGTCAGACAAAGATAGAATTTATACCTATATAGTTATATATGTGACCATAGTGTGTGTTTATCCATGTATATGTGTAGATGAGAGACAGCAAGTGAGTCAGAGACTGCTTCCATATCGATTGGGCTTTCTTTCCCAAGCTCGGCTTTTAATTGGCATTCTCTTGTGGGCGAGAGAAGAGTAAGTGAGATAGAAACAGAATGCAGAAAAAATTGGATTGATATGGATATAGAAGGAGAAGGAAGTGAGAGAGAAAGAGGAAGAGAGAGATAAACGAGGAAAATAGGAAGAAAAAAGGAAGAATTTTTTTTTTTAATTTATAAAATAAAAAAGGAAAAAGTTTATATTATCATTTTCTACGTTATACTCTCATTTTACTTGAGATACTTCCATTTTTTAATCTGTCAGGAACATTGCGTCCTATAATATCTCCGCTACGATTTTATCTTTTTCCTTTTTTCTTATAGACATTCCTTCAAAGAGAATTTCCGTAATCCATATATGTACGACTCGATCACATTTTTTTTCGAGTCTGTTATAAATTGATTATTATTTTATTTTACAGTCTTACTGTTAAATAATTAGAAAATTCAAGACTATTCTTTAATACGTCAACAATCCCATTTTACCCCAATTTATTTCAACCCTCCGTTCACCCACCCACTACATACGCAATGCATATAAGCAAACGAGTTTTGACGTGATGCTCTCGCACCCTCTCACCGATATACACAACTATAATCAGAGTATATACGCAAATATATATATATATGTAGCTCACATGTGTGGCACACATGCTATGTTACACACATCGATGTATAAAACACCAACTTGGTCTCGTTCGTGCGCGACGAACGTAAGGGGGTGTCCCATACGTCGTAGATGGCAATACACAGACAAGTTCATACGCGTTGGTTCTTGCTCGCTCTCTTCTCGGGTTACGCGTGTGCGCGCAACGGAGATTGATTATACTATATACGCGAGCGCCAAAGAGAAATAGAGTGAGTACGCGAGAGAAAGTGAAAGTGAGAGAGAAAATTGAGTGAGATGGACAAAGAGCCAAGAGAAAATGTGATCAATAGGGACGGGGCAAACAAAAGGCGGACGCGGTCACGATGCAGATATGAAAAATTTGCGCTCGGGGATTTAGAAAGCAAGAGGGTCGTCCGCGTATATTATACATATACATACCCCTAACCCACCGTTTCCTTCCTTTCGCACCCCTCACCCACTATTTCTCTCTCGTTCAATGGCCGTCGCATCTGATTGCCCCATTTCCATATCACATACATAAATATATATACAGATTTATTTTCCTTTTTTTTTTAAACATTTGGAAAAATTATTTTAATATTTTAACATTTTCTTTCAGCGGGCGACGAGGAAATTGATGTTGAAAAATAGATGAAAATATTTACGTGAGTTTTTCTCACATTTTGTCTACGACCATTTTTATTGACTTCCAAAATTGATATTTTTACGACCTGTTACAGTCTCGTCCCTCTTAATTATTATTCAACTTGGATATTAAATTTACCATATTGGAAGGCGCACACACCCACACGCACACATGCACACATAGATTTAGTGTAAATATATTACATAAAGGATGGGGGATGATGCGGATTCACGTTTCGTGAACCTGAGGTTATTAATATCATCGATACCGCACCGCCAGATCTGCAAGTTCCTCATACAATACAAACGAGCGCGCACTCGTTTCCTCCCTCTTTATCCCCCCAATGCAACCTTCTGCCGCCCTTGCGGCTACCCCGCTTATACACCACTACTGCTACTACCTACCTACTACCCTTCTCCCAGTTTCATCCCCTACAGCGCGTTTTGAGTGGAGAACGCGCGCCCGAAACCAGAACACTCGAGTTTGAGATCAGCGACTCCCCAGACTCCATTAATCCTTTCGCGATGCTTGTTGCATTAATCCTCCTTTAGATGCAACTATATATATACCACAATATGAATATATATATATATAAATAAGCTATGCCATATCATCTCTCGATATCTAAAGAAAAAATTCCTATTATAAAATTATTGATTCATTGATTATATATTTTCTATTGAAGGGCATACAATCGAAAGGTATCAACTCGTCACCCTCCACCATTCTATAACGTGTAGAGTAAGTTGACTGTATTATGAGTACGTGTGTATATATGCTCACATACTCTTCAGGTAACACTGTGTGACGCCATTCGCGAGGGTTGATAAATAATCCAACAGGTGAAAAGACAAGTTCGTGTGCGCGTCAAGGCTAAATGTGTTGTATTATATATGATAGTTAGTGTTCGATCTATCGTTCAAACGTACACCGATATTAATTTTCAAAGATGACTGCATTAAATCAACAATTCAGAGAATAATAATTGAAATGTAGTTAGGGGAACTATTGATGCATGAATAGACAGAAACTGCTTCTAATTCAGTAAAAATAACCGTTTCACTTCTCTTCACAATTTTATATTTGATATTCCATGCTAGGATCGACTGTCGACAATTATTGTTTAGATAAAGGGCGATGCGACCATATATATATATATGGACGGAAAGAATGGAGTGATGAAGTGATGAGAAGGGAATTGCGAGAGAGGATTGAAGAGGGATATAATGTTGAATGTTTATTGGTGGAAAATCGAGGTCGACTATATCCTCGTCGATTAACCCATCGAATAGCGTGTGGGAAATGCGAATAATGGGCGAAAACAATTGGCACGATCGTTTAGCCCCTGCATCAAACCCATATTCACATACAATATATATATAAATGCTACCCCTGTCGACTCAGGGTAAAATGCATTCATGATTATTGAGGCATATGTATATTTCTGTGTATGGATAAATTTCGAGTACAGTGCATTGCAGCTGATTGATCATTCATCATATGATACGATTTAAAGCCCATTCACTGTGTCTTTATACGTGTAATACATTTCCCTCTCTCTCTCTTTTTTTTTTTTTTTTTTTTTCCACATATTGTTACCTGACTCGTGTTTTTATTTATACCATAACCCCCGCTATTGACAATTATATTATTATATTTTTATTTATACAATTACTCTGAACAAGTGATGAAAAATGAAACTATGTATTATTAATGAATTGATTCAGTGGTATATTGACAAGTCATTAGTTTGCAATTAATGGCAGATGTTGAGGGTGGGTAAGAAAAAAAAAAAGGAGAATTATATTATCATTGCGAGAGTGTCATACAAGAGAGTGATTATGAGTGAAAGAAAAGAAGTGAATTGAACCCTCTCTCGTTCAGCTAATCAGGATTATATTGACATATACCCTTCACTTGTGCTTTAACAATTTTTCTTGTTTCCATTATTTTTTTCTTTTACCGAGTCATCGACATCGATTTCATCGTTATTAATAAACTTGCCGTTTTGTTCGCAATATACGTGGCGCGTCGATCAAACATACACGCTATAATGTCCCACGTTCAATATGTGACGCGCACGTGGGAAATCGCGATTGGTATACACAAAACCAATTGGCGGGAAAAGGGAGGTGATGCGAATGTATGTGTGTATACAAATATATATACTACATAAGTTCGAGAGCCCTCAATATACACCCGGTGGCAAACCATCGATTGACATTATTTTCTTTTCCTTTTTAATTTTTATGAAATAAAAACTTTACTTAAACGAATTTGCACAAATTATAAACAAGTTTTGACCTCCAAACTAATCGATCAGTGTATGTTTATGGATATGTGCGTATCAGAGACCCGCCGAAATTACATTTTAATAGTTAATTAAACGTTGATCGGCAAAAGGCATCATTTTGCCTTTGGCCTTCAGCGATCGGATGTTATCGAATTAAATCCTTGATAATTACATTCAACTCGTGGTGATTAACTATCTTCCTGTGCCCTTTACTACACTCATACATATCTATATATATTTAAGTACTGAGAACTTTCAATATAATTAATGGGAAATCGGTAAGCTTCTTATGCAAGCGATAATTTAATTTTCCAATGATGATGGATGAAAAAAAAAAGTTTTTATACGTTAAATCGAATGGAAAATATTTTTGAATTTATTCTTTTAGATCAGCCAATTGGTGGAAGAGGTTTCCAGGTTACAGCAGAGTTTGCAACGGCTCCAGGAAACGAGTGCACAAGCAACAGCGAAGTTGGAAGAAGAATTGGAGACACGAAGACAACATATAAATCGATTGGAGAGTAAACTCGAACGACAGCGTGATTATGACGATTTAAAACGTGAAATAAGTGTTTTAAGATCAGTTGATTTATCACAAATACCAACGGGTGAACCAGGCAAGAGTCTGGAGCACTTGTTAATGGAAAGGACAAAGGCATTGCAGCAAGCTGAAATATTGAAGCCTCCAAGCACACCAGACACACTCGGTGAGTTGAAATATTACCGCATAGACACATTAATATTAATAAATAGAATTAATTTTATTAATTCAAATTTTTTTTCTGTCAAACAAATGCAAATTCATTCTAATAATCTTCCGCCTCTCGAACGATTCACACCCCATCGAGCTAACAAAATAAATTCATCCACTCCCTAGTGTAAAGAATTAAAAAACAACTATTCAGCTCAATCATTTGGAAGAATATCTTTATTGTTGCTGGAAAAAAATAAAAAACAAAGAGAGAGATGAAAATGGAAAATTTATTTACACATGTATGTGAATATCAAGTTCGATAACCTCGCAAAATTGCCCATACACGTCTTCATTATATATTCAATCACTCTATTTCTTTCTTTTTCTCTATCCCTTTTGCTATTTTTCTATACCCCCCCCCCCCCCCCCCCCCCCCTCACCCCAATCTATCTCTTGCATTTCTCTGGATAGCATAACTCGCGTGACACCATATACGATAAACACGCACGCCAACAATGCACGGGTATAGAGTGTAGAGCTCAACGTTCCGGAAATGCATTAACTTTATGTGTGCATAAACAGATAAGTAAAATATGTGAAACAGAAAAAATTATTTATTTGCGTGAAAAAACATTTTTCAATTACTTTTCCTCAATTACTCTCAAAGATACATATACGCTGACATTCTATCAGGTCCCGACTCTCTCTCCGAGGCTCCGAATTCTTGATGAAAGAAAAATATATGTATTGCAATTCGAAAATAAAATTAATCAACTCGCCGAAGAATTAATCACTCGCTAAAATTTCTATCATTATTTTTCTACGTATCATTTCTCAATATTTTTACATTTCATCACATTCTCTGGCTTAAATAATCGCTTGAAAAAATATATATAATATTTGCCATGCGCCTTTCAACTAAAAAAATTAAAAACGCAACAACAATTCCATTCCACTCTCACCAAATATAACTCGCGCGCTTCCCCTTGCATTACATGCTCTCTCGCTCTCTCCCCTTCTCCCACTCTTTCGTTTTTTCTCTTTGCTTAGGCTGCAATTTTTTCTTCATCCCCAAATCACCCAAAAAAAAAAAAAAAAAAACAATAATAAACCGTCATACAGACAAAATCGGTCGGTTCTACCAACCTAAACACACACTCGTATACATAATCAGTTTGAAAAAAAAACAAAAAAAAACAACCCCCCCCCCTCACAACGTTGATCCGACGAGGAGACACGACGACAGCGCCCTCAAACCAAAACCAAAACCCGACCAACAAACTCACCCCTCCTCTCTCACTATCTCTCTGTGTATTCTATCCGTCCTTTCGTACATTTCCCTGCCATCATTATTATTTTTTTTCTCGTTGTTTTATTATTATTAGTATTTTTTTTTTTGCGAAAATTGTGCAACGATATTCGCAATATTTCCGGCCCCGGGCCTTTGTTACAAAGCGTCGCGTCGTCGAGTGAGTTTATTATGAAAATCGATCCAAGCGAGAGAACGAGAGATGGAGCCAGAGAGATATATAATACTTGCAACGTGTCAACCCCTTTCGAAATATAAACCCCCTTACTATTCCCATCGGACCATCCAGTTTGTCCCCTCTCGCTTTCTCCCAATCTCTCTTATAAATTCTCTATCTCTCACACCCACCTCTATATATTCAACCCCTTAGACACCAGTCGAACTCATTCCAAAAGGCCAAACCTCAAAATGCTGGAAGCACATCACGCCCCCTTAAAATTCCACAATTCCTCCATCCTTCACATCCTTACACTCTCTGGCTCCATTCTATTTCTATATGTATATTAACATATATACAATAGTATATATTTCGCGATATGAATCCAGAAAAAAGAAATAACTTGGAACAAAATGCAAAAAAAAATTTAATTTGAAATCAAGACATTCTTCATTCTTGATTTGAGATTAACTTAATATTTCATTAATGGAATTGGATATTCAGATCTTTTGTATTCTCAGTACATTGTCAATTGATTCAAAAGCAGAGAAAAAAACCGATTTCTATTGCTGTGGAATTTTTGTATCATATTATTTCAAATGATTGTCTCTGTTTTCTAATTTTATTGTGCACACTTGAAAGCGTTCGTATTTTTTTTCTTTCTTTATTATACACAAATGCCTGATTTGTAATATATAGATACGCGCCGAGCTCTTCTTCTTCAGTAGAACTTGTCCAATTCTTTCGTAACATTTTTTTTTACTTAATTTTTTCATTCATGTATATGTGTGCGAGGCAAATCCGCCTTTCTCTTCCGGCGATCACGCGACGCCACAAAACAGTGCGCGTTTATTCCAACGTCTTCTTCTTTTTATTTTTTCATATGTGTGTATACATTCAGAAAAATCAAATTTCAATTGAAACGAATATAGTATCAAACTTTGGCTGCTTTATTATTTCATTGTTTTATTTATTTATGAGAGAGCGTGTGTATGTGTGTACGTCCTCGTCTGCTTGTCTGCTCTATTTTTCATCAATTTGTTCTCCTCAATATATATATCTGAATCCTGTCCCCCAAACAATTTCTATGTTGTTGATGTGATTGTTGAGAGCCATTCGAGGATGGAGCGCGTCGTAAGGAGAGTCTGGGTACCATCCGTATAAAATAATAGCAGCCTGTAGCATTACACACAGAAAAATAGAACGAACAATTTGAGAAAGTTTATCGTAATGTCGGAGAGACACGTTTGAACTGGTTCAAACTTGCAACTGTAAACACTATAAATCTTTCTTAAATTGCACGCTTAATTTTCTTCAGTTGAAAAATTGTTTAAGCTCGAGTGGAGGTTGTATCGTTATAATATTGGCGCGAAAAAATAGAATGTTGTGAAAAGAAAAAAATCTATGTGTTGATTGTGTGATGGGCAACCGCCTCCGTAATTTTTGGTGGTTGCAGGTGGACTAGCTTCGCCCCTACAGCGCGCCGCTACCGCTTCGCCCCATGGCAGTGTCGCGAGTGGTGGTATCGGCGGAAACGGTACCTCCGCGTCAATTGTAACTACCCAACAGGCGCTCCCAACGCGCTCCACCCCGACGCCCTCGTCAGTAACCTCAACAGCCACCTCGAATCTCCTATTTCCACCACCTCTCCAAAATGTTGAGACATTCGGATCCTTCCTGGGCGAGGAGATTGTCGCTAATTGGAGGCGATCATTGGAACGATCGATAATAAATCAACAACAACATCAACATCAACAACAACAACATCAACAATCACAATCGTCAATAGCACCACAATCCCAACTGTCTCAGCTCCAACAGAGCACAACTGCCCAACAAACGTTGCAACAACAACAACAGCCGATACACCAATCATCAATCCATAATCTACATCCACCAACGACACCAAATCTAAACCACCTTCCATCGCCAACAGATCCAACCTCATCATCGTCATCATCAATCAACAATCCGGCAACGGTGAAATCGTGTACGCCACTCCTGGGTGGTCCACTGGACGCAACGGAGAAAGCACCAACGCCAATACCAGGACATGAAACACCAGCACCACCAACCCCATCATCAACTGTGGCCTTGACCTCACCAACAGTCACTCATCAATTGTCATCCAGTATGTTGGATATCACTGGCAGTATTAATGGTTCAACGTTATCCAATATGATAGGGAATCATCCGCCTAAAAGTCCACAAGAAGAATCCTGTCACAATAATAATAATAGCCATCATTTGGCTAACAATAATATCGGTGGATTGAGTGTCTTGGACACCATCAAGGGCCCATTTAGATTCGACGACAGAACACATCCATTCAGATTTGGTGATGAATTTGGAGCAGCGGGTATGGCTGGCCGTTTAGGCGAATCATTAATACCAAAGGGCGATCCAATGGAAGCACGATTGCAAGAAATGTTGCGTTACAATATGGACAAATATGCATCACAGAATTTAGATACGTTACACATTGCACGACGTGTCAGAGAATTGCTATCAATACACAATATTGGACAACGACTGTTTGCTAAATATGTTCTTGGATTGAGCCAAGGGACAGTGAGTGAATTATTGAGTAAACCTAAACCATGGGACAAATTAACTGAGAAGGGACGTGACAGCTACAGAAAGATGCATGGTTGGGCGTGTGACGAGAATGCTGTGCTGCTACTCAAGTCCCTGATACCCAAGAAAGGTGAGTGGACCGAATCTCAATTTAAAAAAGAAAAAACAATAAAACAACCGACCCACACATGTATACGATTATTGCGGGTGCGATGATGTCCTTGGCAAGGGTCAGAAAAAAGTTAAAAATGAATAAAAAATAAAAAGCACTAAAAAATAGTGTCGAATAAAGTTAGGTACATCGTAATAACTGTTTCCCAAAAAATTGTTTTTACACCTCCGACCTTTGCCAATGACTACACATAATTTTTTTTTTTTTCACAAATATCTTTATGTATATTTCGGAGGAAAACAAAAAAGATATCCCAATCCACCCACCCACAACACACACATACGTATACATGTACAGAAACATCATAACTGTCTAATTTAAAATGTCTATATTGCCTCTATGCCACTATACACTTTTACAGTTGATAAATAAAAAAATTCATCATTTTTATGATCACATACTAACCGACAAGCTCATGGGGATGTCTTTTTCTCTATCTCACTCACTACTCTTCCCTGCTCTCCCCCCCCCCCCCTATCTCCCTCTCTTTATCTCTCTCTCTAACTTGAAATTTAATATTGCATCGTGTGCTGAGTGAAAAGTGCTGCAATCAAGAAATAATTCATTGAAGAAAAAAAAAAATATAGATGTAGGAAGAAAAATGAAATGACAGATATTATATACGATATGATCAGACAATAACTTGAAAATTCTTCGAGCTGGCGATGGTAGTGGCGGTGCAATGTCGCCACTATTGATATAGCCCGCGAATGATATTAATTACCTTGATTAAATTACACAGCCAGTTGGTACCTGGCCGCTATCGATTGTTCGCTGCTTTTGGCAGCCATATTGTTTAGACTAATAGCTCCTGGGAATAGCAAGTCGCTGGGGGGCTGAGGGAGAGAGGGAGCGAGAGGGAAAGGGAGAGAGAGAGAGCGAGAGAGAGAGAGAGAGAGGGAGGGAGGGATAGGAGGAGAAAGACCGGTGGTAAGGCAAGGCAAGGGTTGGATTGCGTCCTCGTTACGCCCGCGCGCGTGATGGTGAAGAAGGGTATACATCGAAAGGGAAGTGGGCCGATGAGAATCCGTGGCAAGGAGGCGAAGCTTCGCCAAAGAACGGGAGAGAACGAATCCCAGATAGATATACACACCTAAATGTATGTGTACCATACCTATTTATGTACATGTAAATATGAGTATGTATACAGCAGTGGGTTTGTATTTACAACGAGGGAGCAATTTACACTATTGCCTGATTGCACGATGCTATCGTCCGCATGGTAACACTCTGCTTCTCTCTCTTCTTCTTCAAAAAAAATTCCACAGAATCAAATGTATCTTTTCTCATTAAATTCCGGGATATCAATTTTTGTTTTCATATTTTTTTTAATATATATCGACAGAAAATTGTGAGAGAGAGATTGTCAACGTGGCACGACACGTTTGTGGCTTTCAATGCTCACACGTCCGGTGAATTGGCACGTATATATATATTAATTACGTGAATTATTTTTTTTTCTTCATACTCAGAGTACAAATAACAATCGTATATAGTTCGTTGGTATGTATGTGTAAAATGTTTTGCGTCAAAGGGTAGGCGGTTTCCGTTTGGATCGCTCCAAACGATAATTAACCAAGAAAAAAGAAGAAGAAAAAAGAGGAGGGATACAAAAATAAAAAAACGAATAAGCAGATACATAAATGAAATGAAATAGATTCATGTGGGGAGGGGGGGCTGTGGACGATGACCTAATCCTTTAGCCGTAAAACATATATCGATATCTCTCTGTTGAAAATACACATATATTACCATCAATCAGAATTAATCATAATATATATATTTCCAAATTACGATAAATCGTGAAGTAAATTTTCATGCAACAAAAAATATTGAAAACGGCCAAATATTAATTTCAAATATAATATAATATATTTTGTATAACGGATAATTTTCCATTCGAACTTTGATAATTATCCGCATGATTTATGATGCACAATTCACCAGCGCTATTGGACTCTTGTGTCCTACTGTTGAGAATACATATATATAAATCCATATACAGACACAGCTTGAGACAAACTAAATAGCTACCTATAAAGCCTAACGACTTATCACAATATATATAGACAGGGTCTCATAGACTCGCGCTTGTCATTAAAGCCTTCATTGTATTCAGACAAGTCCGTCAGAGGTCCCATGCCAAATTTATCATCAGTTCACAAAACTTTATATTCTCTTTCATGGGAGAATTATTTACGTTTTTTATTTATTTCGGCAATGAGCAATGGCCGATTGTGAGAATATGAGTGAATAATACTTAAATAGTACAACCAAAGAATATAATACATAATGTAATATAACGTTTTGTCGTTTCGCTTCGTGGGGTTTTGGCCTTGATCGTCGGATCGAATTAAACAAACATCAGGGCACCGCGTGTGCGCGCACGAGCACGTTGAAATAGGAAGGAGATGTCCATTCGACGAGGTCTGATTCACATTAATTACTTTCGAATGGCACGAGGGGGATAATGAAAAATATACATAGCTTTATGTATATGTGTACATGTGATGGCTGCCACAATGAAATTAACTGCGGTGGTACCCTCTACATATAGCAACATAACGATAGAGTAAAAGACAGAGAGAGGGCGAGAGTACAAAAGCCGAAGTCCTCGAGACACGAGAAGTGAAATATATAAGAACTTTTTTCGCCAATTGTGTCTTTCGTGGGAATTTTTGAAAAAGTTTTCATGTATATATTTTACTAAATATATATACAGTTAGATGACGTCTCGTATGAAGAAATAAATAATAATTTTCAATTATATATATTTTTTATATAAAGCATGGGAAAATGGAGTTAATATCTGGAGAATCTTTCTATCTATCATCGGAATTTCACTACGGCTTTAATAAATACACTTATATGTATACATATTTGAACTATAAAATTTCCTTACTTACAAATACTATCAACACGTCTCCAACTATTTATATATATATATATATATATATATATGTGTGTGTGTGTGTGTGTGTGTGTAAGGAATTAACGAGAGTTCCGTTCATTAGCGCATTTTACTGTTGGTCGTTGTCGATTTTAATCGTAATTCATTTCACGCGCCTTATATATAAATTTTTTATTTTCTCTTTCCCTTTCGTCTATATATACATATATATATACACAAATACTTCACCACATTTGCACCGGATTCGTCAAATAGCGATGATAATGATGGTGTATGTATATATACGCAACAATGCGCGACTTATATCGAAACAATTGAATGCTTTCTCAATAAATAATTTACATTAAGAAAATTTTTTCACACGAAAACGATTTGTCAAATTTTGTAACCGTCAACACTAGACCTATTTATACATGTATATATATGCAATCCCATTGTCTGATAGTATATAGTGGTGCGCATATATGCCCCTTAACATTCTCCGGACACAATTTTACCACGAGATAATTGCGTGAAATGTTATTTCCTTTTTCTTTTAGAACGTACTATAATTTTTTTCGCATCTATTGTCATTGTGGTGACAGCAATTCTGTTTTAACCCACATACAAACACGAAATTCTCCTCTCTGCCATCATAAACAATCTCACGATTTCGTTTTCGCGATCGGTAAAACATCTTATTCATCTATTTAATCCATCATATATCTATATTTTGTGAATCAGGGGAGAAATAAATTATGAGAAACGGAAAAGCACATAACGATAGACATTACTGTGACACACAATATATTACCTACATCAGTGTGGCATTGACAAGCGCCGTCATTGAACAGAAATAGAAATATCTCACTCACAAGCAAAGAGAATTGAGAATAAATGGTCCACATATGCTGAGACATTTGTTGTGTGTCCGCGTGTGTGTGTGTGTGTGTGTGTGTGTGTGTGTGTGTGTGTGTGTGTGTGTGTGTGTGTGTGTGTGTGTGTGTGTGTGTGTGTGTGTGTGTTGTGTGTGTGGGTGATGCGACACGTGGCGAATTATAAATTAAATAAAACAACGCAGCAAATATAATAATAAAGATTTATAATGCAACATTTATATTTACACACATTTTGAAACAATATGTAACGTGGGTCTATATGTAATGTACACATGATTGAACATGCATATATGTACGAAAATAATTGTATTATTGTATCGCAATCGACAAGGCGATGGGAATTGCGCACATCATACATAAAAGGAGAAATAAAAAATAAAAATAAATAGAAAGCTCAGTGTTCAATCGCGATAAATATGTGCGAGCATGAGCTTGTTAGAGCGCGAATAAAAACCCGCACTGATGAGCGATAACAAAATGAGTAATGAAAGAAGTAATAAATATATATATATATATATATATATCATAGAAATAATAAAATAAAATGATTCGATGGGGAAAGTAATTGCTATACATTTTTGTACCATATGTTGGGCGATGACATTTTGAAATTTCAAATCAATATACATCCATACGTTTATGTTCTAATCGCTGAGACAAACGGAAGATACCACGACCCTCAACGTCGACGACTCTACTACTCTCTGACAATTGCACTTCGGCTGCGGGAGCAATCAAAGGCACACGATCGATGGCTGATTCATCCAAATCTTGTGGCTGATTGGTCAATTAGACGAGAAACACGTAGGAGGATCGCGTTCTCTCTCTGAATTCATACACACACACATTCACACGAACGCCAGTATAGAGTGAGGGAGGTGTAGACAAAGTGAAAACAAAAGAGACCATATACATATATAAATTTCCTACCGAGAACGAGCGCGCAATAAATGATAAAGTAAAATATTTTAATAAATAATCAACTCTATTGACACCCGATCGAAAATAATCTTGCAATTATTATTCGCCATAAATATAATTGACAAACATCCGGTGTACGAGAGGCACCAGTGTCCGTTCGGTCGTTGTTATTTATTCTTTTTTTCATTCATTCCATTTGTTTTTTGTTCTAAATCAATCACTCATGTTGATGATTTCACGTGAAAAATAACCTACACTTTCCGTGCGGATTTCAATAACGAGACGAACAGCATTGGAATTATCGGGCAGAACGACATAATTCATTTCTCGGTAAATCGTGATGGGCATGATAGCCATCATCTATATCTATATATATATATATATATATATATATATATATATATATATACGAAACGATATAGAAAGAAGAGTGATACGAAAAAAATGTTTGTGTGTATATATACGTTGGAAATAAGGCATGGGACGCCCACAGAATTGGAGACAAAGGAATCATTGCGTGATGTTGTTGGGAGGGGACAGTAGACCTGGTCGCTACGAAACAGAATGAGAGCGAGCGGGAGAAGGAGAGAGTTAGGGAGAGAAAAAGGATACAAAACAAGTCGGGACAAGAAATAGTTTTTTTTTTTTCAATTTAACAACAAACACACAACTGAAGCTACTCTCCCTCTTCAATTCCTAGCCCATCATCGCCATCATTTCACACTCATTCATTGATATTTAATTGATTAATAGAGTTTACTTCATTTATTTTGGAATTAAAAAAAAATAAATTGATAAAGACAAAAAGGAAAATTAAGAACACACCGCAAGTTGTGCCTCACTCGTAGAGTATGTTTCAGGCAAGGAGCAAGGCTTACCAGCGTTTGCACGTGGACCACAAGATGGAGTTGGTGGTGGTCCAACTGACATGAATGACGAGAGAATTGCCCATATGCTGTCGGAATCGGGTCATCTACAATTGAGCCGTGAACACGACACGTCTAATGATGCTGACAGTAAAAGCCCAAGTCGTTTGGGTTGTCCTAGTCCATTTGGCAAAGACAGATTTGACAGTCAAAATCGTAGATTAAAAAAATATGAAAACGATGACATTCCCCAAGAAAAGGTCATGAGAATTTATCAGGAGGAGCTAGCCAAATTGATGGGCAGAAGAGTTGATGAATTACGCGGGCCACGTGACTTCCCACCAAGGTAAATATCATTCATATTCATTCATCAACCAGTTTATGCAAATAATCAGAAATAGTTATTATTCCAATGGAAAAACTATTTGTGCTGAAAACAGTCCGAAAAAAAGTCTAAATGAATTTGTACACTTCAGTGTTAGTGATCTATTAATATTTATTGAGGACAGCAATTAAACTTCGATTAATCGCAGTGCGATGTTTCCACACTTTTTCAGTGGTGGGCAAGCTCCCCAAGGGATGGAGCGTCCGCAAGACGATATTCGGCTCGCGTTAGATGCATATCATCGAGAATTACAAAAATTAAATGCCGCGCCGGGACAAAATTCAGCGTTGGCGGGATTACCAGGATTGCCAGGTTTACCAGGACTGTTGGCACTACATCAACAGGCTCTCCATCAAAATCATTTATCGGCAAATGGAGGCAACGGGCCCGGTGGCGGTCCTGGTGGCGGTGGAGTGCAAGATCTCAGTCTTGGCAAAACCGATGTACGTAATAAAATGATGAATGGAGTTAGTGACGAGGAGAAAGAAAAAATGGAAGAAGCAATGAGACATGCGGGAAGTGCATTCTCATTGGTCAGGCCAAAACAAGAGCCGACCGGAGCACAATCAACACCCGGTGGATCCAGTGCAAGTTCGCCACTTGGCAATTCAATATTACCGCCTGCAATGACACCTAGTGATGAATTCACTGGTGCTGCAGCAGCGAGTCCGCTACAGAGAATGGCTTCGATAACTAATAGTTTGATTAGTCAACCGTCCACACCAACACACCATTCGGCAAATCAACGACCATTAAAAGCCGTATTACCACCAATAACCCAACAACAATTTGACCTTTACAATAATCTCAACACGGAGGACATTGTGAAGAGGGTAAGTAAGATTGTATGTTGAACCTGATTCATTTTCACAACTATATTGAAAATAAAAATTTTAATCGTTGATAATTAATTGAAAATGTATTTTTTCTCGTTTTTTTTTTTTTTTTTGTTTCTTGGGATCATGTGTATAGGTCAAGGAACAATTGTCACAGTATTCAATTTCGCAACGACTTTTTGGAGAGTCGGTACTTGGACTGTCGCAAGGATCAGTCTCGGATTTGTTGGCTCGACCGAAACCCTGGCACATGCTGACGCAAAAAGGTCGTGAACCATTTATAAGGATGAAAATGTTCTTGGAAGACGAACAAGCCGTACACAAATTGGTCGCAAGTCAATATAAAATTGCGCCGGAAAAATTGATGAGGACCGGCGGCTACGGCGGCCTGCCTCGTAAGTTTAACTCAGGTCAATATAGTTGTTTTGTTATATTTTTATCAATGATAATACATTGGTTCCCAGACTCAATAAATTTTATCCTTCAATGTTACAGCATGTGGAACACCAATGAAACCAATGCCACCGACAAAATTGGTTCAGGAGCAGCTTCAAAATGCTGCTAAAGCCCAAGCAGCAGCGGCAGCACAAGCAGCCGCACAAGCAGCCGCAGCGGCAGCTGCTGCCCAACATCAACAGGACAATCAAATGCAATTGGGCCCACCCCAACCAAGCCCACAGCAACATCAACAGCACACACAACCACCATTACCAATGATGCTCACCCCACCTGGACCCCATCATTCACACGGTCAAATGTCCATCCAAGAATTGCAGAAGAAACAACACCAACAACATCAACAACAAATGGGCCTACATTCACCTCACCAAATGACACCATCGCCATTGCGCAGTCTTCATCCGCACATTTCACCGAGTGTTTACGAGATGGCAGCATTAACCCAAGAACTCGACACCCAAACAACGACAACAAAAATAAAAGAGGCATTATTAGCTAATAATATTGGCCAGAAAATATTTGGCGAGGCAGTTTTGGGTCTGTCACAAGGTTCAGTAAGTGAATTATTAAGTAAACCAAAACCATGGCACATGTTGAGTATCAAAGGACGTGAGCCATTTATCAGAATGCAATTATGGCTATCGGATCCACACAATATTGAAAGACTCCAAGCACTGAAGAATGAAAGACGTGAAGCGAATAAAAGACGACGTAGCAGTGGTCCAGGACACGATAACAGCTCTGATACATCGAGCAATGACACAGCTGAATTTTACCACGCATCATCACCCGGTCCAGGCCCACCATCAGCCAAAAAACAACGAGTATTATTTTCTGAAGAGCAGAAAGAAGCATTACGACTTGCGTTCGCATTAGATCCGTATCCAAATGTTGCGACAATTGAATTCTTAGCTGGTGAATTAGGTTTATCTTCCCGAACAATAACGAATTGGTTCCACAATCATAGAATGCGTTTGAAACAACAAACACCGCATGGACAACCCGAATCACAGTCACCACGTGAACCTGGACAACCATTTGATCCTGTACAGTTCCGTTTACTTCTCAATCAACGACTTTTAGAGTTGCAAAAGGAACGATTGGGATTGGGAAATATGCCAATACCATATTCACCATATTTCAATCCAAATTTAGCGACGTTGATGAGTAATTCGATCAAAGAACAGTGTTCAGGATTGGATCTGTCAATGGGTGCACTTAAACGCGAATTAAACCAAGAATTTGAGGATGATGATGCGGATAATGATGATGCTATGAGCAATCTTGGTAGTGAGGATTCGGATGGTTCGGCTGGGAGTATAAAACGCGAGCCAACTGACCAAACACCGAATGTACCATCACAAACTGGCTGTGGGGCATCAGCGGCGGCTGTAGCTGCAGCCGCAGCCGCTAGATCAAATCGAAGGAAACCGGCAGCGCCACAATGGGTAAATCCAGAGTGGCAAGAACCAACAAGAACTGGTGATGAAGTTATTATAAATGGTGTGTGCGTTATGAAAAGCGACGATTATGGTGTTAAAAGAGAAAGTGAAGAAACAATTAGGGTAGAGCCGACACCGGTACAGGACAGATATGATGATGATAATCAAAGTGAAGTGTCATCGATTGTATCGGGTGCTGGCGGTGGTAATAATGGACACCAAGAACATGGTCGTGATAGTGTAAGTCCAAGTCCTATCAAATCTGGGGATAATAGTCCAATGGCTTCACCAACGTCACGACCACCATCATCAACAACACAACAAATTGTCCAAAATTCGATCGACAGTCCGAAAGAAGTAAAACACGAACCCGAAGAATCGTGGGACTATTAAAAGTGTGAGAGTGTGATTGTCGAGAAAAAAAATTTTTAATCAATAATCGGTGGGAAATAATTTGAAGATTTTGCTAACGATATAAACGCATATGAGGTGTGTGAAAGACTATGTATGCACCGCCTATATATTGTAACGGATATCGCAGTCTTGCCAAAATAACGCGCCGCTGAAGTGATCTTAGTTAAAAGAAAAAAAAAGAACCGTGAGAAAATGAAGATAAAAACGATGTGAGAAAATAAAGAATAAAATTTTAGTGAGCATGTTAATTTTGTAGGTTTTAAGATTTTTAGTAATGGCAACGCCACCGATAGGATTCGATTTGTTGTATAATAAAAAGTAAAAATTGAAATAAAAGAAAAACGAGTCCTGCCTAACGACTAGGGCATTATCAATTTAAAAAAAAATAATGGAGAAAAAAGCACGAGAATAAAAAAGTGAAAACGACTGAATTGACTGGATTTAATAGTGCGTTTATCAAATGGGAAAAAAAAATTAATTACGTTTAACTTCCCTCTATCATTTATTTTTCTTTTCTTTGAATCAATTGATTAATTATTATTAATTATAATCGTGAAAAATATGAAATGATGAAGTGGAAGATTAGAGCGATGAGATTTGGAGCGAAATCAAAAGACTCTTGATAGAACGAAAACAAAAGTACACACACACACACACACCCACACAGACACAGACACAGACACACACATTATATATAAATTCACACGCATTATGCAAAGACAAAAATCCAAGTGAGCGATGAGCAAAAAAATAAGAAATAAAAGTAACGAAGAAAATAAAAAAGAAAAGAAACATGAGTAAAATAAAATAAGGAAAAAAAAATATTATATATATACATATATATATTATATATTGAATGAAATATATATAAATTATCAATTCTATATAGTATCGATGGTGCGCGTATGAATGACAAAGTGATGACGTGAAAGAATATTACAAACAAATACGGACGCAAAATTTTTGGATTCTCGCGCACTCGCAAACGTTTTGCATTTCTACTTATTTATTTTTTTTTGTTAATTTGCATATTTCAAGAGTTGAATATATCTATCAATTTATAAATTGAAAATATCGTACATTACAAACGCACACACAAACACAAAATAACTGAAAATACATACACTCACACGGAAAAAAAAAAACAAAACGAAAAACAGAACCTTTAACCTTTTTTTACTGCTCTGAAGCACTGAAAGGGAAAAGGATATAAGGTTCGCTCCAGTGCAATTTTTCTCTTAAACAATTGTTAGAACGATTATTATCATTGTAATAATAACAATTATTATTATTATTATTATTATTATTATTATTATTATTATTATTATTATTATTATTATTATTATTATTATTATTAATTTTCATTCGATTGACGTCAATCGAGATGGATATTGTGCGTGCATTCGTGAGTAGTTGGAAACGTAACAAGAGAAAACAATGAAGAAACAAGCATTAAATATATATGAGAATACATGTGGCGGTGATTGGACGAAAAAAATTAATGGAGTGAGTGCGTGAGTGAAGAGCGAGTCATTACATAATCGTGATTCATATGTTAATTGTTTATATGCCATCGCCCAAAAAATGTCTAAATTCCTACACATCATCCCAATCCTGAATTCTCCGGTTCCTTCCACCTTCTCTTTAAATTTTTCCGCCAACTCGTCTCTCGTCCTATCTCAATGTTCCCCAAGGACTCCTGACAATTATCATAAGCTGTTGATGTTATATATTTTCCACTTCATATTGTATGGTAAAAAGATAAACGAACAAAAAAAAAACAACGAGCATTGTTTTCAATTCAATTTTCTTCATTTTCTCGAAATTTCGTCCCAATCTTGCCGCTGTCTATTAAACACAAAAAGTATCGAACCAACTGTTTCTATAGATGTCACGAAAATTACACCCATAGAATCACAAAATACTAAGAGCAGAAATTCTTTTTTTCTTCAATAAAATGCAATCAATTAAAGATAATTAGAAATACTTAAAGCCCGTTACCAATGTTATTATTACTCTACTAATATTTTATTATTATTATTATTATTATTATTATTATTATTATTATTATTATTATTATTATTATTATTATTATTATTATTATTATTATTATTATTATTATTATTATTATTATTATTATTATTATTATTATTATTATTATTATTATTAATTATTATTAATTATTGTGTAATTCTTATTGTAAATTAGTTTAATCGAGCACGTTCTATTATTGATTACGCTGTAATATATTTATTATAATTATTATGGTGAATACCGATATATAAGCGAAAAAAACTCGAGAGTACGTAGCCAAAAAAAAAAAAAAAAAAAAAAAAAATGATGGAAACAATAAATTGAATGAATTAAATAAAGTGGAAATAACATACGCGATAACAACCGAAGGAAAACGAATGATAATCAGGCGTATATATCATCATAACTTTTTCATCATTTTCGTACATTCAATTTTTGCATGATTTTTTTTTAATTTTTTTTCCCTCGTCATTTGTTGAAAATTACGAAAACACTGTATATACAGGTATTGTATATATACATGTCTATATGTATATACCTGTAGCGCGGTTTTACTGCCAACGATTGTCAATTTATTGAATTATCCCGTTATTATTATAATTTCTATCATCAATTAATGATTATTATTCATTTCTATTCGTTATTCCTATTATCAATTATTTTATTAATAAATGTCATTATTGCGTTCATCTATTATTATCATTATCCATTTGAATGTAACTATTTTTCATTATTATTATTATTATTATTATTATTATTACTAGTTAATATTATATATTTGTATTAATTATGAAGTTATTATTATTATGAGTAAAAAAAATACAAAAATGGCTTGTAAAGCCAATTGTGATAGAGCTTACGTGCGACGATGATGACGAAAAGTGTATGTGTGCATCAGAAAAAAACCAATACAAAGAAAGAATGAGTCAAATGTGAATAAAAATTCAATTGGGCGTATTACTGTCATAATCCCAAAATAATAAAAAGAAATTAATAATAATAAAAAATCCCAATACACAATTTTTTTTTGCGTGATTGACATGTATACACCTATGTTTATTTATATATAGACGTATTCTCGATGGCAAACCATTTTCCTCTTTTGTTCTACCGCCTGTATGTATATGTATAAAAATATGGAATGCAAATAGTGACAATTGAAGATGAAGAATGCAACAAAAAAAAATGAAGAAAGAAGGCATCACAAAACTAATGGTAAAAATAAGCTGTATAAACAATGAAACACATCCATAATTTCACGCACATCCATGTATTTATAACTAGAAAATGAAACCAATGATCCTATGTAATCGAATGTGTGATGTAAAGAAATGCAGTAAATGTTTTTGAATGTGGAGTATTTTTCCCGATTAATGAAATCAAACACTAGAATAGTATTCATCAATCTTTTCGCGAATGACAATTCAATGCAAAAAGAGATGAAGAAAATTTTAAATCTAGTCCGTATAAAATTTCGATAGAACGTTACGTTTAACGGGATTTTTTATTGAATATATATATATCTCATAGGTTTCAACAAAATGAAACAAAACGATCCGTTTTTCCCGAAAATTTTTCATCTCAATTATTTGTGTACATAGTTTATATTGAAATGCCTCGTATTATGATTAAAATGACACAATTAACCGCCCGCTTAGTGAAGAAACGGAAAATTTCGTCGTTTTTCTCCAAAAACCATTCAAAGAATTGACGAATAAAAAATAATGTGAGAGTTTTGAACTTCGACATGTCAATGGAAATTTTTGGCCAGCACGTACGTCGTGACTTTTTCTTCCATTCTCTTGTTCCAACGATCTCAAATGATAATTAATTGTATGAATCACCCACAAAACAGCTTCCCAATGCATTTTCATATTTCATCCTATTTGATTATTCACTGACTGACGATGCAGAAAAAAATAATTATGACTTTGTAAAAGCTTTATAAAAATAATAAAACTTCAATAAGATTGAAATACTTCAATTGACGAGAAAATTAGTCGCCAAAGAAGTTCACGATAATCCAATAAATTATCGATAATTAATTTTATTATATAACGTATATAAATCATAGAAAAGAAATAGTATGCATATATATGTATGAAGCAAAAAAAAAAAAAACAAAACATGCGGTATAGAATTTTCCTGTAGATAATCAAATAAATCAAATAGATAATTATAAATATATAAATATATAAATATTGATATAGCCTCAATTATTTGAATGGGAATAGTAATGCTGCTTAATGTTAATTATTGACAAACATCAAAAAACTACGAAGCGAAACAGAAACAAAATAATATGAACTGCGATACTTATTTTGTTTGAGTTATTAAGAAAAGTTTTGATTGACTGTAATAATTTTTAATGTCTTTTGCGGCATGAATGCGTCAATTTTTTAATATTTACCTTTCGTTATTAACAAAAAATTGAAGAAAGCCGAAAAAGCAGAAGTAACGGAAAATAGGGGAGAAATTAAAACAAAAAGAGAGACAGAGACAGAAGAGGAAAAAAATCATATCGTAAATTTAATATTTTACAAATAAAAAAATTAATAATAATAATAATATTAAGTGTAGATAGACATTCAGAAGAATTATCGAAAGCCCTTCATGCCTATTATATGATTAATATGATTAAATAATAATGAACCCCGCTCCATGAAAAAAAAAAAACCTGTCCCCATTATCCACAAATAAAATATGAATATAAACGTATGAAGAAATTTAAGAAGCGCGTGAGAATAATTGGAAGACAAATTACTCCTCCGCACATGTTTACGTTCAAAATAATATAAATATACCAAGTGCACGAAGAACATTTCTGTCATTGTAGTAGTGAAAGTAATTGTAATTGTAAACAGAGACGAGAAAATGGAGAAAATGAGCGAAAGAATTATGAAAAAATAGGTGACAGAGAAGAATAAATGAAATACTATGAATGAAAAATATAATAAGTGCGAGGGAGAGTTTCAAAGAAAAATCTAATAAACACATTTAATTTCCATTATTCATTTTGAATTGTACTATAGCGTAATAATAATAAATGAGGAGGAGAGAGTACCCTGTACATTGCATATAAACGAACAAAATAAACGAGAACATGAAATAAAAAAGACATTGCATTATATAACACACATCGACGGTCAAAAAAGATCATACACATATATACACAACGAGCACTATTCATTTTAAATTGTACGTCTATAGTTATTATTATAATACGAAGATAAAAGAGAAAAGAATAAATAAGGTATGCAAAAATAAATTCTCGTAGACGATTTCATAAATTTTCCCCATAGGATTTCGTGTGCCCACTCCTATTTGACCGGCCTCAAACGATATTTCAGAGTGAGAGAGTCAGAGTAGAGAGAGAATTTGGTGTGTAATCATGTTTTTTATTTGAATTAGCCAGTGATTATCAACTATATGCATATTTATTCAGAAACAAAAAACACAAGAAATATTTTCAATCAATCTTATTATATTTCCACCTTTGTAATCGAATTACTTTTTCTGATTTCTTTTCCTTTTCTTTTTTGGCGCAGCAAACACATGAGTACATAAAATAAAGATAAGATGAAAGCAAATTATTCAAACGAAAATTACACAAAAAAAAAAAATATATTATAACTAAAAGCCACCACAATATTGTATTAGTAAATACTGGAAATAATCAAAAATTTCATCTTGCATTCATTTGAATTTTTCTTTTGAAATATCATGATAACTTTGTGTTAAATTTTCATGCAATTTTCCTTCTGCTTTCCCATTCGCTCAATTATTTATTGACGTTTCATCATCGTTATCATTGTGTTTTGGCCGCTTGCTATGTTTTTTATTCATTAATTTTCTTAAAATCCACTTCGGACATTCTCAACATATTTCAATTCACACGCACATACTTGCACACATCCGAATTTTTTCCTCTATCTATCCATTTCCTGTTATTTTTGCGTCTATTAATCGAACAATCAATCAATCAGTTTGTTTATTTATAATAATCGATGATAATAATCATAAGTTGTCTCTTCCAATTCTTTTTTTACTTTTCCTTTCCAGTTTACTCTTGATTTCTGACTTTACAAAAATTTGGTATATTTTAATTTTATCATTACGAAAGTAAGAAAATACGAAAATGACACTAGGGAAGTTTGGTGGCGAAAAGGAGGCACACACGAACGAGTGTAGAAAGGGGTATTGTCGGAGGGGCAAATAGAAATTTATGGATCGGAACATTTATATTGAAATTATTTTTGTTCCTTCCTCTGCATCTGAATTATGAACGGAATATATCACCAAATTACACACAAGCAGGAACAAATCGCGATGATTTTTGTTATGGTTTCAGTTTTTTTTGACGGCACTTTCATCCTTCTTCTGTTTTTTTTTTTTTTTTTCAACTTCACTTGCTCAACTTTCTCTCTCCCTTTTATGCAATCAATCAGCCTATATTTTTTGTGATGTTAAGGATTGGTAATGTGTATTTTAGGCGGGAGACAAATTGCGTTGCTAGTTTACAATAACGATTAATATTCAAAAATGTAATTATTCGTTATACAGGAGAAAAAAAAAATGTTCGTTCTTATTTATATTTGTTTAGCTCGCCTTAATATTAATTAATTCTTATTCATTTTTTTGTTTTGCCTTTCATTCCTCTCACATTCTTCTCTTCCCACTTGTTCCTATTGTGTATGTTTATCGTTTAGATTGTTGTTAAATTAATCTGTTGAATTTTTCCTGTTTATTTGCTATTTATTTTTTTGAGCTGGTGATGAATATTTCTGTCGCATTTATCTTGGATTTGTTTTTATTTTTATTGTTTTATTACTCATTTGCTTTGCTTCCACTTTCTCCTATTCATCATTTCATTCCAATGTTGACGATTAAACGGGATACGTTTGGTGATCAAATGGCCCGCAGTGGCGAGGAAAATGGCGAGCACAAATGCTTGTGAATTTTCTAACTTTCTGCCTACCCCCCCCCCCCCCCCCGCGCTCTCCTCTTACTCAATTTTTTTTTTCCTTGCTCTTACGATGATGTATTAGCATAAATCGCATGCAGTAGCACTGTTTATTTATTAATTCGATCATTATGTTTGAGAACGTGTTAATACGTGTTGATCTAATGCAAATATTTTGTAGTTGTATTTTTCGGTATTCCTCTTATTAATTCTCATCATTTTTTGTTTGTTTTATTCTCTATTTGTATTATTGTTATTTCATTATCCTTCAAACAGTGCTCGCAGCATCCCTAAAATATAAAAACAGAAACATAAGTATGATACTGACGGAGGAAGGAAGGGAAAAATAATTTCAAATGCCCAAAATAAATATTTGAATGAAAATTGGAATATATTTACCAGAATTAAATAAGTCTTTCCGTTTGAATATTCTTCCCCGATTATTTTTTTTTATCCCCCTACAAACATTCCTCTTGGCTTTTTCGAACGCATCTCGCCACTTTTCGTTTGAATTCTGAGTAACTTTCCCTCCACTCTTTCTGAAAATTGAAATTATAATAGTACAATATATTAAACAATAACTAATTAATAATTGCTTTAGCGCATCTTGAATACAGAATAAATAAATATACATACGGCGGCATCGACATTAGCAGGACTCTCATCATTGGGATCTGCGAGCATACTTATGACACTGATGAGAATAGTCTCGACTGTATGTACTGGCAGCCATCGTTCTGATGCCTTCTCATAACCCCATTTATCATCGCCTGGTTCGTGTAAAATCGATATGCAAACATCACCACTCTTCTCGACTAGAAAATTAAAAAAGTAAGGCATAGATATGAATGAGAAAATCCATTCTAGTTTACAATATTCATTGTCCTAAATACTCACTGTTTGGATGCCATATTTCTGTTATAAATTTCATTCTTGGTGGCCTGAGTGGATACTCTTTAGGAAATTGTAAGTGTGCCTTGAAGAAACCCCCTTCACTGAAATAATATTTTATTATAGTATCTGGAGATAAAATTTTTATTCATATTCCAGTTTTCACTTACTACAATGTATCCGGAGGTCCAATAATGAGCACTTCCCATCTATATATGTCATTGTCGTCGATGAGACCTGCCGAAAACCCTTCAACTGGGTTTTTGTTTAGTTCTAAAAATGAAAATCAATGTAGTAAAGATGAACATCTGCGCGTTAATTTTCAAATAAATTATTCAAATCCAATAATCATAGTGCTTTGCTGATTTCCATGTTTACATCGTCACAATTGAGTACCACGAGACCAATGGGCACAATAGTCGAATATAAAATGTGATATAAAGCAACGAAATTAAATTTTTCGAGGTTATGTTTAGAAACATAATAATAATGAAATTTTTGCTTTGGCAAATATTAAATTCGCTGGACGTTATATTCGGTGCAGAAACGGGTTTGATGACTCACTCATAAAGGACCAAGAGAGTGAATGAGAGAATGATGTGCATATACACGTATTTGTGTGTATATGTATGCGTGAGCATGAGGAAGAGAAAGGATCTCGAAATTTTCGGGCGTGTAAATACCCAATATACATATATATATATATACTAAAGGACAATTGAAACAAGGACGACACAATTAAAAATATGTACTCAAATATACATTCTCTCCTTGACGTATTCATATATTTCTTCTTTTTTTTTCCATCCAAATCCCACATAATTATTTTTTTTCTTCTTCGTAACACTGCCGCCCCCTCACCCATCTATAGACACACATCCAAACGGGAAATCTATTAATAAATGTCCTGTTCATTATTTTTGTCTTATGAGCTTGCTCTTCGTTTTTTTCATTGGATCACACGATGGACAAGGCAATCAATTTTTTTAATTTTTGCAAGAAATTTAATTGAATCACTATAAGCATGTATTTGGATATACGTAAGAACTGCTCATGGGCACTACCATCAAGAGATATCGATGAGAGTGCAGCGGCGGAGAGAAAAGAAAGATAACAAAATGAATAAAAAAAATTAATCAACGAGTCCAAATGTGTCTATCTCCCCATGGTGGACTCTCTCGCTCTCACTCTTTCACCCCTTCATGCACGCGTCGCCTCGCGCCCGCCGTTGCTCTCACTCTCCCACGCTACGTATTGATTTTCACAACGCCGATCGTCTATAGGGGCGTATATGACTCCATGTAAAATCGACATTATAACCTTAAAATTATTACCTCCTATAAATGTCCAACTGTCTGATTAAAAATCATTCCTCAATAAAAAAAATTTTGTCAACCCGATAAACTGTGCATTTAATTTGATGGAAAGTAATTGGTAATATATTTAAAAAGCGTTCACTCTTTTTCTTTTTGATTTATTGCTTGGTGTGCCTGCTTGAATGACGATGAGAAATCGTGGTAGTCGAGGAGCCGAAAAAGAGGCATGGGGGGGGGGGGGATAAACGAGGAGAGCATAAAGAGACTGAGAAAGACCGAGCGACAAAGGCAAAATGAAACAAAAAATGTGGCCACTTCTCGTGAATTCTAACGATGTGATATGTGTATGAACTTCTCATAATTTTTTTGAAGCAATACACATCACAGAAACAATTATTTGAAAACAGCAAACACTTTTTTTCTATGTAGATTTTTACTAGAATTAATGTCATTAATGTACTTTTACTTTGTTATATGTTTACGCAATAAATTATGCATACCTGCTAATTGTTTCCTTAGTAGAAGCGCGGACTGTGGCTCTGACATTAATAAAAGTTCGATTAAATAACCCACTAAAGTTGAAGAAGAAAACAAATCACACTTTTCACACGCTCGCGAGCACTGAGAAAAAGATGGCTAGGTAATGTTCTCACCGTTCACGGAAACGACATTTACGCATGCGCTATTGAAAAGTTTTCAAATGACTGTACTATACATTGCGTTTCCGGTTTCTCGCACGTTTGGTTGCGCCATCTTTATCGCAAAATCATTTTCAATGTATATTGTCGATAGGCTGCATTATCGACGAGAGATCAAAAGTGATCATGTCGAATGATAATGCAGAGTTCGAGTTTCTCTCGTCAGTTCTTGGGACTGAACCGACATAAACAATTCAAAAATTATTTGTAGTTAAATTCAAAGTTTTAGTAGAAGTAAATTCTACTTTTGTATAGTAATATCAATAATTTGGTATTTAAATAGTATGTTATTGCTAAGTTTTATCAGCGCTGCTTCGCTGCAAATTTCATAAGGCTGGAAAAATCATATTGATATTAGAGTTTTTGGACTCACCGACCGATGAGCGGAAACCCGTTGACTGAAGATCTATTTCTTCAAATGATGCATGAATAAATGTGGCACATATATACACTTGACAGTGGACCATATTTCGAATAAAAAAAAAGCGAAGAAAAAAATTGATTGTTCTGGTCTCGAAACGGGACTGAAAAAAAAATACTGATACTAAATTTCGCGAACTGCTGAGCAGACAGCTTCCCCGATTATTTTATCCTCTGAATACTTATATCGCGACATCAAAACAGAAATTCAGGGCGAACTTCTGTTGATGTTCATGCCGGCGCCACGGGTATCCGAGTAAAAAAAAATCTTGATGTATCCAAATCGTGCAATAACTTCTTGACGTATCCAAAAAATGGGGCACTATTACAATCAACTGAACTTCTGTACGGAACGCGAGAAAAAAACATACTGGTTTTGATTTTCGCGAGCTACTGAGCAGGCAGCTACCCCGATCATTTTATGCTCTAAATACTTATATCGCGACATCAAAACAGAAATTCAGGGCGAATTTCTGTTGATGTTTATGCAGGCGCGTCGGATATCCGAGTAAAAAAAAAATCTTGATGTATCCAAATCGTGTAATAATCTCTTGACGTATCCAAAAAATGGGGCACTATTAGAATCAACTGAACTTTCGTACGAAACGCGAGAAAAAAACATACTGGTTTTAATTTTCGCGAGCTGCTGAGCAGGCAGCTTTCCCGGTTATTTTCTGCTCAAAACTTATGTCGCGACATCAAACAGAAATCCAGGGCGAATCCCCGTCGATGTTTATGCAGACGCGACGGATATCCGAGTAAAAAAAAAATCTTGATGTATCCAAATCGTGTAATAATTTCTTGACATATCCAAAAAAAGGGGCACTATTAGAATCAACTGAACTTTCGTACGAAACGCGAGAAAAAAACATACTGGTATTAATTTTCGTGAGCTGCTGAGCAGGCAGCTTTCCCGGTTATTTTATGCTCAAAACTTATGTCGCGACATCAAACAGAAATCCAGGGCGAATTCCCGTCGATGTTTATGCAAACGCGACGGATATACAAGTAAAAAAAAAATCTTGATGTATCCAAATCGTGAAAAATTTCTTGACGTATCCAAAGAAGGGGCACTACCATAATCAACTGAACTTTCGTACGAAACGAGAAAAAAAAAATATACTGATCTTAATTTTCGCGAGTTGCTGAGCAAAAAGCAACTTTCCCGATTATTTTATGCTCCAAACTTATGTCGCGGTATCAAACAGAAATTCAAGACGAATTCCATTTGATGTTTTTGTAAACGCGGTATTTACCCGGATGAAAAAAAAATCTTGCTGCATTCAGATCGTGTAATAATTTTTTTACGAATATTATTTTATTTTCATTAATTTGAAAATAAATCTCCCTAACACTATTGTGTGCTATGTGCTGAAATCAGCGAAGTAGGAGTGGAAAAGGGGTGACTAGAATCAGTTGAATTCCCAGAATTGAACGAAACTAGTTCGAGCTGCTTTTGTTTTCGGAGAAGCTAAAATAATAGCATGGCTCAACCGAATAAACCGTTGAAAACATTCGACAGAATTAATTTTTTTTTCTTCTTTCCCTGAAAAGTATGGACGTTCAATAATGTATAATGGACGAAATATTCTTTCGTGCAATGAATAAATATGTAAAATTATTTCACCTTCTAACATGTTGAGAAAATAAACTTTTTTTCCTTCACTGTCTTTCATTCGAATAATCCATTTTATCAAGTGTAAAATTAATAAATCTGCCAACAATGAAACTTCAAATTGGAATAATTTTGTCATACGATTGCAAGATTGGCTGGTGATTTTCCCGCCGAAACTTTTTACCAACATAATTAATAAAAGACCTTACCCTCGTATTTCTACACGCTCATCTTCTTCTCCATGTCATTCATTTCATCTACCTCGACATGAATCCAGCATTTTTTCGTGAAGGTTACTCCGAAATTCAACAATCTCGGGAGCTCATCAATTCACTGCCGCTATCTCACTGCTCCAAGCTGCTAATGGCGCCAAATGATGCGTAATGGCGCCAACGGTGAAGCGTCTCCTTTCGCGTCCTATTTCCATCCGTACCACCTACTTCTTTCCGGTTCCACTTTGTACGGACTGGTTCAAGTCCACCATCTCACCGCACTGATTCGTCCATTTCGAACTTCCCTGCAACCAATCAGCGCCCCCATCAACCTCACCTGCCATAATCAGCGCTATTGCGGCCATCCTATAAACTAACATCGCAGGACCGTACATTTCGCTAGTACCCGCCAATTATGAATTTTCCTGTACAGTATGGATTGACATTGATACCCGTATTTATAGTCATTACATAGGTCGCGTTCCACCATCACGGATTAACTCCGGATTGCGTAATCCAGGATGAAGGTATTGTCTATGAGCATTTCGATTATATCGTCCAGTTGTGCAGTTGGTCACTTGTTCCCTCTGAACGTCGCCAGTAGTCGCCAGTCGTCGCTGGGGCTGCCGCCATTCGTATGTTATTGAGTGGGTCGTAATTGGAAAAAAGTTCTCGGTGGATCAATTATTGTTATCATTATTATTATTATAACTATTACATATCAATTGACCGTATTGTGAATAAACTAGTATATCATTATTGTAATGTTCATTATTTTATTGTAATAGCGTCAAGTGTTTGTAGCAAAATTGGATATAAGTCGCCTTAGTGGATTCTATACCCAGAACTGTTGAGGTTAATGTCATCGAATTTCTCATCTCTCACACCGTACATTCGTCTTATTCATTATATAACTAAAAAAAAAAAGTACATATACTATTATAATGAAATGTGTCGTTGAAATTTGAATAAAATTTTTTTGCAGATAATGCTGCGACGACTACCCTTATTGAGGGCGGCAAGATCGTCGGGTCTGTCAAATGGCAGACTCAGGGCAGCATATTTTCAAACATCAAGCAGCAACGCGCAAGCGAACCAAGACCTGATTGACTTATTTATCGATGACAAACCCGTACAAGTACCGGCTGGTACAACGGTATTACAAGCAGCAGCGAAAATTGGTGTCGAAATACCGCGATTCTGTTATCATGAGAGATTGGCAGTTGCAGGCAATTGTCGTATGTGTTTGGTCGAGATTGAGAAACAAATAAAACCCGTTGCGGCTTGTGCAATGCCAGTAATGAAAGGATGGCGCGTTAAAACCAATTCTGATTTAACAAGAAAAGCACGCGAAGGTGTTATGGAATTTTTGTTAGTAAATCATCCACTGGATTGCCCAATTTGTGATCAAGGCGGTGAATGTGATTTACAAGATCAAAGTATGGCATTCGGTAGTGATCGAAGTCGCTTTACTGATATGGAATTCAGCGGTAAACGCGCAGTAGAGGACAAGGATATAGGCCCATTAGTAAAGACCACTATGACACGATGTATTCATTGTACACGTTGTATCAGATTTGCATCCGAGGTAGCGGGAATCGATGATTTAGGTACAACTGGTCGTGGAAACGATATGCAAGTTGGTACATACGTTGAAAAAATGTTTTTATCCGAACTGTCCGGGAATATTATTGATTTGTGTCCAGTTGGAGCTTTAACCAGTAAACCATATGCATTTGTTGCACGACCATGGGAAACACGACGCACAGACAGTATTGACATTACCGATGCGGTTGGTAGTAATATTGTTATATCATCGCGCACTGGTGAAGTATTGCGCATTTTACCTCGTGTTAATGAGGAAGTGAATGAGGAATGGATTTCTGACAAGGCACGATTTTCATGTGACGGATTAAAACGTCAACGTTTAATAACGCCAATGATAAGAATAAGTGAAAAATTGGAGAATGTCGAATGGGAGGATGCGTTACTTGCTGCTGCGCGTGGTTTGCATGATTTGGCATCAGGTCAAAGTGCTGTTATTGTTGGGAAATTGTCGGATGCCGAAACTCTCATTGCCATGAAAGATTTCATAAATAAATTAGGCGGTGAGTCGTTGGCAACGGAACAAACGTTTCCTAATGATGGTTCGGGCATTGATTTTCGAAGTAATTATATCTTAAATAATAAAATACAAAATCTCGAAGAGGCGGATTGTGTTCTTTTAATTGGTACTAATCCACGTTATGAAGCGCCATTAATTAATACACGTCTGAGGAAGGGATATCTTCATGGAGAACAAAATATTGGTGTAATTGGACCTAGAGTGGATTTAACATATGAATATCAACATCTTGGCGTATCACCAGATACAATTAATCAATTGATCAACGATCATCATGAGTTTAGTGTGCAGTTAAAGAATGCCAGGAAGCCAATTATTATTTTAGGCGCAGATCAATTGTCGTCACGTCAAGATGGTGGACAAATTCTTGCTGCTACTCAACAATTGGCTAAGAATATTGGGGATAAAGCGAAAGTAAATCAAAAACAAAATTTAATGGATGCATATATCTTTTGCAGTGAAATTCATTGCGAGAACTGCGGTCGATTAACTTTACTATTTTTCATTTTCAGACCCCACCTGGATGGAAAATTCTGAATATACTACAAACTAATGCGTCTCAAGTAGCGGCACTGGATTTGGGTTATGGCTTGACAACAGTTGATGAGATAAAAAAATTACAGCCCAAAGTTTTATTTTTACTCGGAGCTGATGATTCAAATATATCGCGCGATGATTTTCCAAATACATTTATTATTTACATTGGCAGTCATGGTGATCGTGGCGCGGTAATTGCCGATGTTGTTCTAGCCGGCGCTGCGTATACAGAAAAAACTGGAAGTTATGCAAATACAGAAGGTAGAGCGCAACAAACTGGGGCGGCAATCACACCACCTGGATTGGCACGACCAGATTGGAAGATAATTCGCGCATTGGCTGAATTTTGTGGCGTTGATTTGCCTTATGATGATATTGCACAAGTTCGCGATAGATTGGAACAAGTAGCGCCACATCTAGTGCGATACGGTCAAGTGGAAGAGGCAAACTTTTTTGCCCAAGCACTCGAATTATTTCAAGTATGTAGATGAAAAACATGATATATTTTTAGTCGAAAAATTGATTTATTATTATTATTGTTATTATCATTATTGTTTTCTTCTCCTCGACAGAAAACTGGCGGTGGTATGTTTCTACAAGATTCAGTTGATGTCAGACAAAAGACACTGGATCAATTTTTTATGACTGATGTGGTGTCACGGGCATCACCAACAATGGCGAAATGTGTTCAAGCTGTGTTGAAGCAGCATCAGCAATCACCAACTTGAATAAATTTTTCGCATCATTATTATGTAAATAGATAAAAATAGATACGATATCTATTCATATATAGTAAATCAAATGAAAATATATTATATAATACTTTTTTTCGTTAATTACTCGATTCTGGTTGATCGTCAGTATCAATTTCTCCTGAGCTCTCATCTGTGTCAACCTGATTCGAGAAAGGGAAATTTTTGAAATAAGATATGAATACAAGTGAAGTGAAAACTATAATAAACGAAAAAAGAAAAAAAAACTAATGAAAAATATACAGGCATCAATAAATAATTATCAAAGAATGATCATGTTGAAAAAATACCTTCTCACCAAGCGCGATTAATTTTTCCTTGTACGCAATTAATTTAGCATCTTGATCCGCCAATAGTTCCAACAAATCGTCTTGATCTTTTTTCAATTCTTGGAATTCCATCAATTTTTCTCTGTAAAATTTCTCATATTGGTGATCATCATTCAGTTTCTTATCACTATTGCTCTGTAATTGTCTAATTTGCAATTGGCAATTGGCCAATTGCAATTTCAACTGGCTTATTGTATTCTCATATTTTTCCCCATTAATTATCACTTCACCGTGATTAATTTGTGCAGCGCGTAAAACAATATTTTGATCTTTCAGATTATTCATTTCGGTATTCAATTCTTGAATACGATTCTGCAATTCCAATTTTTCCTGCGTACAAATTCCAACTATTTTATTTAATTTTTGTATTTGGTCATCCTGTTCCCTAATTAAATCTTTGTATTGTGATATCATTAATGATGAAGAATTATTTACTGAAGATTCCGTTGTCGAAACATTATTATCGTTAATGCCGGAGAGTGAACAATTACTTATTTTCGATACCGATTCTAATATTGCGCCCTCAAGTGTTTTTAATAAACGACAAAATTCATGATCTAATAATAAATCAACTGCTGATTTTGCCGCTGGTTGTGGATGTTTTAGTGTGCGTGAATATATTTCATTTCGTGTTATTCCACCAAGAGCATTTTGAAAACGTTCCAAACCAATTCGTTTTTCAATTAAATTGCACAATTGATCCTTTGTGTAACCACCATCGCCGCCACCACTACTACTACTGCTACTACAACTGCCACCGTCTTCAATATTCTTGTCCTTCCGATCATTGAAGTGAACACATATGCCCAATAACATGGCGCACATACTCTGGATAAGTATTTCATATAAATCCTCATTATTTTCTTGTGCTGACAACAAAGCTGTTAAATAGGCAACTGACGAATCAATATTTAAAAATGCCTTAACGGCGATTGGGCAATAAGCTGTCCACCTACACAACAGGATTAATAATCCTAATTTGCATTGTGACTTATTATTATTGCTTTGTTGTTGTTGCAATAACATAACACATTGTTGCATCAAAGTTACTGGCGGTTTACCAATGTTAGTTGCCAATAAGACACGTAATAATTGTTCCTTCTGTTGCTGTGAATTGTCAATTAGGGCATGTGACAAGGCCACGGCTGAAAACCAATTCGATAATGGATCAGCTGAAAATAAACCGCCGCATAATAATTGTCCAGTTGTTAATGAGGGCGTTTCATTGCTTTGGGGCAATAGAGTTTGTATCAATTGTGTCTGGCCAGTTTCATTCTTATACAAATAACACTGAAAACAATATAGTACAGCGCAACGCAATTGAAATGGTTGCTTTTCATTTACCATTGACATTAATAAAACAACAATTGCAGGACGTGGTGGACTGCTGGGTGCCATTACACCCGATAAAAATTCCTGATTAGTCGCATTGCCACGTATTACCTCAGCAACAGCACTAATCGTTTCAGTCAATACATCAGCTGGTACACCGCTCACCATTAGAATATCACACAATGACTGTAACAATCCGCATTTGTGCATTATATGTTGACATGCAGATATAATTTGTGCTGGACAACTTGGTGCCACAACTGCACGTAATACTTGGACCATACAATGAACATTTGCAACTTTTTGTGGACTCCAATTTGAAAGTGGTATGTTTTTATCGTCCTCTATATCAGGTGGTAATTGGCAAAACATTGGTGTTAAACGTTGTATGTAACTTCCTTCTTTGAAAAAGTTTTGGTTGCTAACATTGCCTCTTAACAAATTCAACATTAGTAATAGACAATCTTCAACAATTATTCCACCTTGTGCACCACCCTCTTGCATTATTACATCGAATATACGGTCAAACGCATTTTCAAATGCTACTATTTTCTGAATATTTGCATTACCTTTTGTTAACTGTATCAATAATAGTAGTGCATCGTTCCTTATTACTTCTCTGCTGTCACTGAGTAAATCCATCAATTTTGATACACCCATAGGCATTATTAAAATTATTTCTTGCATATCTTTTGCCCTATTTATTATCAAATTCGATAATAATTTGAGTGCTGGCCATCTAACACGGAAATCGAAATCTTCAAGTGATGACAAAACTAGTCCAACTGTGTCCTGTTGTTTTATAAATATTTCCGTGAATTGTTCACCAATGTTGTTGGTATTTGCCGTAGTATGTTTATCAATTTCCTCATCGAACACCTCTGGACTTGTTATATTAAAAAGTGTATCGAGTGCAAGACCCACTATTTCACCATCTGTACGATCCATTTCCAATACTTGTCTCAATGGATCCATTCCCTGTGCGCCAACTTCAACTCTATATGTTCGTGATAATGCTTTCAATGCACGACATGCATCTCGTCTGTCGTCCAATAGACTTGAACACTGCAGCCTGTCAACCAATCTCTCAACCTGCAAAATAATATGCATGATACATATGTCATAACATTTTTGTTTAAATATATTTTATGAAAGGTTATGTATGATTATAATGGACACGGAACTGTATTAAATCATGAGAAAACAATATATTTACTGTATCGGCACCAGTGGTTGCTTGAGTTGTTGAATCGGGTGTACCCAGTACTGATTTCAAACTTTTTGTCAAGTATTCCATTATTTTATATCATTAATTGTAATATTGGTGTATGTATATAATTTTCTCTATTATTTTTTATAGAAGAGACAAAACTACATCGACAGTTTTGTATGCATGTATACTAATTCATATGTACACGTCATAAGATTGCGACATTTTGAACTCTATGCATACTCAATACATACATACATAGTCACAATGGTCCGAAAAATTTACAGTACCTGCCTCCTGCTGTGCACATTAAACATTACAAATGTTTACAGCAGAGAGTCTACTCTCTGTCCACAGCTGGCCTGTCAGCATAAATATATATATATATATATATATATAGCGATCGGAAAAATCGAAAAAAAAAATTATTAGCTGTTGAAATTTGATTGACGTTGGCAGCGTTGTGAGATAATGGCCGACAAAAAAAACAGTCCGTCCTGCTGTTTGCATTATTCATCATCATTATCAATATCATCAACATCGGTGTCATCTGCATCTGTATTTACATCATCATCATCATCATCATCATTATTATTATTATCACAAGATATGTAGCATCTTTCGACTATAGCAATATTTGAAGCATCTATTAATTTCTGAAAAAATTAATTGATCTACATAGCGCACAATATTTATGATTCTTTTTGATAAGAAAAGATATCCGTTGTAGTGATGGTAACATATGCTATATTATTTATGGTCTGATATAATATACCAAAACTAAAGTATATCTTTTTAGAGTGGCATTTCTATTGCTGATCAAGTTTTATAAAAAGTGAATATATTTTGATGAGGGTATTATCATGCTGTCGTGTCAATTATCTTATTGTGAATAATTATCATCTGTCCAATTCGTTCTATGAATAATGAGATAATTATTGAACAATAATGGAGTTAAATAATCAAAATAGAAATATTGAAGATGATAAACCAACTAGAGGACAAAATGTTGATTGGACTAGATACGGTTTAGTAGGAAATCATGATAATCCAAGGAATACGCAGAGAGATCAGATTAGTGGTAGCCATGACGATTTTGAATCCGATATTTATCCATCAGGAGCTAATGAATTATATGCACAAGAATATGTGAGTGACATTAAATATGTATCCGACAGCAATGTTGTGATGAGAAACAGTGATAACAAATATGATTAAATAATTTCAGAATACTGATCCTTGGTGGAAATCAAATTTCTTTATATCACAACCTGTACTATTTGGCACTTGGGATGGAGTCTTCACCTCCTGTCTTATAAATATTTTTGGTGTTATTGTATTTTTGCGATCTGGATGGATTGTAGGTCAAGCTGGTGCATTAAATGCTGTATTGATCATTTTGTCAACTGGTAATTCATAATTGTCGATTGGAAAATTTCTTTATGATGGTGGAAAAGACAGGCAACCATTAATGTACAAATCGTAATAATTGTTGGAAAGGAACAAAAAGAAAATTCTTTCTCTCTATTTTCAGTATGTGTGGCTTTAGTCACTGTCCTCTCAGCAGTAGGAATTTGCGAAAGATGTCGAGTAGAAAGTGGGGGTGTCTATTTTTTACTTTCTCACGTACTTGGATCGAGATTTGGCGGATCAATTGGTTTACTCTATTGCTTCGGTCAAGCAAGTATATCAAAATAATTAATTGAAAAATATAAAATTTATATTATTGATTGTCATAACAGGCAGTTGGCTGTGCACTGAATGTATTGGGATTTGGTGAGTCAATGGCAGGATTAGTAGGCATTGGAACTACCGGGGCACAAAGAGGTTTTGCGTCTGCCGCAGTCATTCTATTGTCCATCATAAATATCGCTGGTGTCAAATGGGTGATAAAATTACAGTTTATACTTCTGCTGATTCTACTGCTTGCCGGTGCTGATTTCATAATTGGAAGTTTCACTCACGTTGACATAGGTAAACCAATAAAATATATTGGCAAATATCTATGCAAATATAATCAAATAATACAATTTCATTGCATTCCACTGATTTTACCGTTTAATTTTAGGTGCAGGCTTTGAAGGTTGGCTATCTGGCAATCTACAAAACAATACATTTTCTGATTATCAACCAGGATATGAGGGTGGATGGTTCACTGTATTCGGGGTTTTTTTTCCAACAGTAACGGGAGTATTGGCGGGAATAAATATGAGCGGGGACTTACGCCATCCATCAACTGATATTCCAAATGGGACTTTAGCAGCTTTGGGAACAGGGTAAATCCTGAAAAAGAGACATCTTTTATAATAATTTTTCATTTATTTGCCTACACTTGTGTATTTATATACATACATACATGCATACGTACATATATACATATATATATATATATATATATATATTTTAGTACCATTTTCTATTTGGGATTTTCACTCTCTCTTGCCGCAACGTGCACCCGAACGGAATTACAGAAAAATTTCATGATTGCATCAACAGTATCGGCATTCTCTGTATTATTACTCGCCGGACTGTATGTTTCGTCATTTAGCAGTTGTTTGGGTGCGATGTATGGTACACCTCGTGTATTACAGTCAATCGCTGGGCAAAATGTCATTCCAGGATTGAGCTGTTTGCAGCGTGGCCGTGGACCAAATAAAGTGCCAGTCTATGCTATGATTGTCGTAGCGATTGTTACTCTGACATTTATTATTATTGGGAAAATCAATACACTCGCGCCGATTGTTACAATGCCATTTTTGTTAACATATGCATGTATGGATTATGCTTATTTCGCGTTAGCACAAACATTCGATCTACAACACTCGAGGGAACAAAGATTCAACACACAAACACCGACATTTGAACGTAATTATGGATTGTCAGGACAGCATAATGATATTACCATTTGTCATGATGCGGACAATGATTTGGATACCCTTTTTCCCGAAGAACGCACTCGACACAAAAATTTAATCGTAACAAAATTTATATTCCATCCATGATATCGATGTATCCGATACACACATTTCAATTGTATATTTCATATTTTAGAAACACACGACTTTGACTGAAAGTACAGGACACGTTGACTCGGAATCACCGAGTATTGAAGCATCTTCAAGTGTTGTCAATGGCAATACCACCGACAAACCGTGCATTCACAATAAATTGGGCAACTGGTACAGTCCATTATGTAACAGATGGTTCTCATTACTCGGTGTATGTTTGCATTGTTCGGATTCATTTAGAACTGTGATAATAGTTATAATAATTATTATAATAATGAAAAATTAGAAAATTTATGTTTGCTCTTTAGGCACTTGTAAAGCTCTTGATCATGTTTCTCGTTCATTGGGGCTATGCAATGGCTAATATTGTCGTTGTCTTCCTCGTATGGAGTTATGTGGGACACGCGAATCCGGCAGTTAAACCCGGAGTGTCAGCTGAATTCAAATTACACGAATGGTTGACTAACTCGATTTTACGGCTGATGGGCAGGAAGGTTTACGATTATGAACAAATTGTCGTTACGCCAGTGCATCCAGGTGTTGAAACATGGTCAGCGCAGTTGAATGAAGAGAATGCCGACTTTGCTGGACGTAGAAGGTATCATCAGACTGCAACAGTTACGGGACAATATGTCAATCATGATGTTGATTGAGGTTGATATTGATATGTGAATGGATCATTTATATATAAAAAAAAAAAAAAACACGAATACGTAAAACTTCATCATCAAAATCGAGCAATGGAGATTAATATTGACATATATATATATATATATATATATATATATATTCATAGATATACGTATATTTCTAATTTATGATATCTGAACTTAAGTGTGTGCAAGTTTTTCTTAGATAAAATACGCAAGAGTCGATGAGAAAACAAATTTACATACAAATAAAATGATCCATTTGTAAATAAACCCTGCACAAACTTTTTATTTGTTCGTTTACTAAAATGCTTTTAGTTCAATATACGTGCACCTCAGCTAACACACGAGACGCAAAACGTGGAAGGCGCTTTACAAATTTGAAATCTGAGATATATTTGCTTTTATTTCATATAAATCATTATATATTCCAGAGGCCAGAAGAATATGTATCTTTCGTCATAAGCATCTGCATGTACATATATGGATGTTAATTTTACCCTGTATAAAATAATTGTCAAATACCTCGTAGGGGCAAATACCTCATTAGCCGACAGTAGATAATAAATTAGATTTATAGCGAATGATTATTGTTTGAAACAATTACAAAATATCGATATATCGATATGAACCTATATCGCCGATCACACATGTTGTATATCTTCCTTTCTAACGTTGATGTTACGAACTAATTGTTGCCATTTATCCGCGATTTTGATTGGTTATCAAATGGAATTCGGTCCGTTGTGTATTCCCGTTTGGTTTGGATGTTAACATCTGAAGGATGGACACGGATATTGTGTTTCGTAGCGTTGGGCTCCCACCCTCTGAAATTAATATAAGATTCATGAGCCAGTCTCTTTGCACATGCATTATTCATATTGATAGGATGATGAGATTGCGAAGTGTGTGGTTGATCTACATGCTAGGATAAAAACGTATGGAATAAGTGTTGAGGCTGTGATTCACGGCAGGTTTGATTTGAACCACAGAAAAAACGTTTGTTCATACGATATATATATAAACACCTAGCTTAGTGTGGGGGTTGGTGAATTTAGTGAGGATCGCACGCGCCCCAATAGGAAGGGTTTCAGTGCGCGTCCAGCAATCGACGTGAGTTGACGGCCGGAGTTCTATCAACGGCAGCTGCGCGAGAGCTAACTTTGGAACGTCTGGTGAGAGACGAAATTAATAACGTTAGAGGTTTCTTTTCTATTTTTTTTCACATCAGCTGTATGAATAATAATATTTGCACGCGCGCGTATGATAACATCCATGTACTAAAATACTTCTCCGATATGTATTAATTATAGTAATGTTTGGGTTAAATTCATATTGCATATGTATATTAATTGGAAAATTTTCTTCGTGGCGTCAGTTGAATATGAAAATATGCACAGGTAAGAATAAATTCGGATAAAATTTTTTCACAGTATAATTCCCCGAAATGCACCGGCAAAGTTGATTATTATTATTATTATTATTATTATTATTATTATTATTATTATTGCTTCGGTTATTGTTATGGTCGCCATTGTCGAAAATGTATTTTCAGCTCATTACATACATACGAATTTATTTAATTTACACAAGTGAATAAATGAGTGGATCAGCTAAGGCTGAGTGTGAATTAAGGGAAAATTCATGCTCGTATGACATGTCGGAGTTTGAATGCAAAAGTTACAGAAACTTCATAATATTGAAGATGGTGTGAGGTACATTGTAAGAATGGAGGTGAGAGTGTAGTAGGGGACAAAAGGGAGTTGGGTTGCAGTGTATAGTAGCACTATACGGCGTGTCTACCGACTTTATGAATGAACGACCACTTTCCTCTCTCTCTCGCATGCCGCGTTGAGGCGACTAATGGGCCTTCCTCCTTTCTCGCCGCAATGCACGCGCCTTACCTGCAAAAACATCCATTTTCATTTACCATTTAACTGCAATTGCCGAATAAATGTTGTTACTCATTCACAATTCTTCGCCATATTTATTGTGAAAGAATGAATCGGAAAGAGAATGTTTCGAAGATGATAGAATTTCATACATGGCCCAGCACAATTTTGTAGATATAATATGTATGTTATGCGATATCAATGTCACTTAGCAATCATTTTTGGCACGCAGGTGACATATATGATATACTTTAATGTGTATCTAATATGTATATTGTTAGGAGTTTTTAGTGAGTACCCAAGTTCAATTAAAAAATTCTATCGATACATTTATTTACTTCACCATCATTTCGGCCCGGTGATGCATGCTACATGAATAACATTATACTACGATAAGTCGTTGTTGGTATCGCGGAAGATATATATCTCCCTCCTGCACGTTGCAGCCCGCCCGATTCATAACAAGGAAAATAAGTGCGATCATTTATTATCGATGTTGATGATTTTTCGTTGTGCAATATATAGGCGTCAACCTTACCGTCCCAACCGCAAACTCGATTTTGCACGAATGCCATTTGAGTCGGCGGTAATCCCATTATATGCCCCTGGTGCCGACCAGCCCACTCCCGTATACTCCCACACCCATTCCGGGTCCCTTGCATTGCTTTCCCAATCTCCCCCATCGTACCTGAACGTTATATATGAATATTTATATATATACACTTACTGTGTGCATTCGTGATTTAATTTTACGTTCGCGTTTCTTTCTATTTATTCATTTATTCATCTACTCTCCATCATACCGATTTGTTACATTGTGACCGAAGGACATAAAACTCGACTAACGTAACTACTATACATATATAGTATTTTTTTTATTCCTCGTCTTTCTATACATTATGTCTCTTGTATATTCATTACGTGCATTTCTATAAAATCGTGACTTTTCGCTTTTTTTTTATTTCCATGTTATTTTTACAGGTATTACAAATAATCCAAGATAACGGAAAAGGAGTTGAGTTAGAGGAGGGGCATCGTTTCCAAGAGTAGAAGTTGATGCTTACAAAGTAATATCTCGATATGAATAACGGATATTACTCTTTCGGAGAGAGATCTGTATTCATCAGGCCCGACCCTCATGCATGCTAGGTATGGTTGAATTAGTCACATGAGTGATCGGACAGTTTATGAATTACATATGTTTACCACTCGTAATATAATTCCCGTCTCATTCATAACACGTTACATTATTTCATGTTACACGTATACCGTCTGGAAGCGCGAGTATATATATATATATCAATCAATCAGATTCGCGCACATTATAGCATCGAATTAGCATAGTGTGCCCACATTAGAATGTAAATACGACTGCATGAATATATATAACAAGGTACATGAATTGTCATATCGAAAATTCGAAAATTTAGTGTCTTCGTAATCGCTTATCATACAAACGGGCGGAATAGTCAATAACAAGTGCGTCGGTTTCTCATCTTATCGAATTCTCATTTCATTACTGCGTGCAGTAGGTTCTGGTACTCTGCGTGCTCGGGTGAAAGTATATTGAATCCAGTCGGTGACATCGTATACTCTGTAAATGATGAAGAAATTGTAACGTTGTTGTATGAATAGCATAACTTCACTTAATTTTTCTTCTTTCATTGTTATTTGCATTATTTCAAACATTTAACGAGGAGATTGATTTAAAACTCGTCGTGCTCTAGACATATGGAAGAGGTGGAGGTAGGGAGAGAGTGGAGGAGTGTATGTGTGCCTCTGAGCGAATGAAGAGAAAACCACATTGCCAATGGACTCTCCAGGCGGGGGGCTTCTATCGGGGTCTAGTTAAGTCTTTAAGCAGCTTACGATTTCACATCATACTTTGATTCCCTTCTCTATATAGTATATACGCATATTATAAATATGCATATATTTTTACCCCGTTCGCCGAGCACACTGATTTAATATACGATAGAAGGAAAAAAAATACTACTTATAAACAATAATATAGATTTGAGAAGCAAAGTGATGGCCACTATTTTTATATACATGCATACATATATGTTTGTAATCGTCAATGCATCTCGCTACATTGGAATATGAATGCTATGTATATATGTAGAATATTATTTATTCTATGTATATATCATTTATATAAATTATGTTTCTGATGTGCGTTGAGTTGCGCAAGCGAGTGACATAGTAGTCTCATGGGTTATGTGGATATATATATATATATATATTGTACACTTTTGAGCTTGACGGGGTATAGTATAGGGGTGTATAGATGAGCGCACCCGGACATGGCTGCCGTTGAGGTGGTCGCTACTGTGCGATACCGTTGGGACACTGTCATTGACGCGGGTTGGTCAGGGAGGAGATGCCGAGCTGGGTGATACACGCATGGAGGTTGGGAGTGAAACGACCGACTATCTGTTACACATAAAGGTTACGTAACACATGCACACGCACTCACACCCACCCACACACACACACGCACACACACACACTATCGCGTGTTCACTCCACAAACATTACAGAGCAGTATATACACTGCACAGACACATGGGTTTGCGTATTTGTGGCGTAACGCCCCTATACACGCCGGTGTGTGTCGCTACGTAATGAATAGGACATAAATCTCTGGAGCCTCTGCAACGACTGAACCGACAGCAGTCAGTGGTACTCAATCGTATTGTTTAATTACTTATCTGGTAATCAGTTATCAGTAAATTCGCCTAATTTGCCGTACTGGAGTGCCATCACATTTCGAAATAACTCCATGCGGATCGATCGTAGATCGTTAACTTTCACTCCAATACTCATTAACAGACAACTCTTGATTGAATCATTATTTGACCGAAAATAATTCATCACTAGTGAATTGAATGATTGAATTGAGATTGAACGTAACTTGATCAGACAAATCTGATATAATTCTTTCTAGTTGCATTCATGATTTAACGAAACGGCGGATTCGGCAGCGTAACAAGCCATACCTGAGCGATACAAGGTGCAACAACGCGCATTGCACATAGGTCAAATTCACTTTTAAATACGAAAAGTTTTCGCAGAGACTGACAACTGTTTCGAAATTGTGGTGGGTGAATAAAAAAGTGTTCTCCTCTTTTCAACCATTATCGATCAATTCACTTGATATTTGGGTCACTGACTCTTGTCCAGTTGCACTGCAACCCAACAAACGTTGTTATAGCGCGAGACAGAGTAATCGATTTCAATTCTCATGCGTTCGATATTCATTCATATATAATGTGAATCCACATTATAAGGTATATATAGCATTTGCATTGATGAACGTTTCGAACTGTCTGACAAAGGGTTTCAAGTTGTGAAAAACTCATCGTTTATTTTCCTTATCGGCATACGATATTTTTCACCTCATTATGTTCCATGAACATAAATATAATATAAATCTATATGATGAATGTGAGAACGAGGAAAAAAAGGAGAACAACTTTGAACCTTGAGGATTACGAGGTAACACACTTAATAGTGTCCTATTGTAAAACTATATATGTATATCCCGACATATAAGCATTCTTGAGGTTCAAATACATGCATACACCCCATTTTTCAATTTTTTGCTTCTTCGGCCATACATTCACTTACATTTGTATTCATGTATGTGCTATCATATCGCCTCGCACGTCGTTATTGGCAAGTTATGTATACTGCTACATTATATATATATATATATATATTAGGCACGTGCGCGCGCGCGTCAGTTTAGCGTAAAAGCAGGCTGAGTATAGAGCACGTATATATATGTATGTATGTATATAATGAAAGTAGGAAAGAGTGAGAGAATAGGCCAATAGTTTTCCAACGTTGGACGTCGAGCAACAAGTGATGTTATTAGATATGGGTGAGCGAATGGGAAATCATAAATGCATAACTCATAGTCTTCTTGTCTTATTATTGTCTTATAATCCATGGGTGTAGTTAGCATTCCTTTTTTTATGTAATGCACGAAATCTCGAAATTCTATATATACTACCCGGTTCTTCATCAACCTGTCATTTATTCTATTCACAATCTCATTCATTATCTTTTTTAAATTATATATATATATATATGGTCATAGTTATTTTATACAGTAAAAAATTAACGACGTTTATTTATCTAAAATATAGTTAAATGCGTAGGCGATTAAATAATAATTGAAATAAGTATAAGCACAGAAACTTTCATTTTATGCATAATTATTTTCGTACTGTCGAACGTTTGAAGATGAAAATGAACTTGGCTCGGCCGCTATTCACGATATCGACGGCCAATCGGAATCCGGAGAAGAGTTAATAATTACAATGGATATAGTGACTAATCCTTTTGGTTGTTTAGTCTCCTTTCTTCACCCTCTATCTTTCCCCTGCATCAACTCTGCTGAGCTATATATATACCTTCTCTGCAGACCGTGCATTTTTGTTTGTATTTTGCGGTGATCTTGCGACCGGAAACGGACATCCGTACCCGCGAAAAATGGCCGACATCACGGTTCCAGAGCAGTATTATATAGTAGACTTTATCCTCTTGCCGTTCCTAAACTCCTCTGCCCCCTCCGCCCCCGTTGCATCATCAAGTTGTTCCGTCTGTAAAAAAATTATACCATAAATCAGATACAATTATTGAACAATATATTTTTTGTTCTTCCATGTATCTTAGTCCCGCTTGCCAAACTTATTTTTCGCATACGTGCTTGTCACACTGGGTTCCTCGTGAAACCTCGCTTGTTTATTGCTCATGAGTATTCTGGAAATCAATGTATTGTATCGTAAAGATTCGCCGAACATAGATTATTATCTCATTGCTGATTAAAAAATTTTTCTATTCCACTCCATTCATTTGCATTATTGATGATGATAAAATAATGACGAATATCAATTCCCAGTCACAATTATACACTATCACGAGCTTCATTATCCTTTACTCAATATCGTTGCCTCATCATTGTATCAACTAAACATCATTCACTCTGTATATGCGTGTGTGTATCGATTTCAATGTTCTAGAAAAGTTTTTGACGATGCATTGAGCAGCAAGAAGTTGCCGGAACGAGTGTGACGATTCTCGGTGCAAATGGATCCAACATCATTATTGCTTCTACTTACCGGTGAGTGTTCAATAAAAAAAAAATGAGGGGCATCAGCTATTGATGACTGAAATACATGTATATATAAATACACACATACCCATATACCATTTCTGTTGATTATATCTGATAACAACTCAAGAGCTACATATGATAGACCGATCAATTGATTCCTATGTATATGAATAAATAATGTCGATATACATATATTAAGCACGGATAGTTTGAGTCCCTGGACATTGTGAAGCTCACGAATGACAAGTAATCGATGACTAGCTCGCGACAAAAGCTTCCAGGGGTTCTTCAAAACTACCAATATAAATTTTCACCATGTATTCACCTATATTGTCATTCTGTCGGTACTCAAAAACAATATTCTGTTCATTGAGACAGAATAATAGCAATGTCTGTACAAAATTTTCGCTATCTCGGACTTGATGTTTTATCTTTTTCATTTTTTTTTTAAACTGAAGTGACGAAAATTGAGGATCCCTGTGCTACGATATGGGGGGGGGGGGGGGGGGGGGGATTGGTAATGCTTTCGTGAAAAATACAGAGAATGAAAAAGGGAGTGAGAGAAAGAGGAAAAGAGGGAAAAAGTGTACGTCCTACGCTCCCGCTCCTGTATCGATTTCTGCCCGATAGAGTATCGTACGCTCTCCACTGTATATATATTCCATCCAGTGATGCATCCTCTAGCCGTCCAACTCTCTTTATACATACACCTCCACTTTTACGATATCTATATCCTCTATGCTCAATACAACATAACCGTGTTCTCCCTTTCCCTTGTATCCTCATCACCCTTACGATTGGATGTATGTATTTCCACATGGCAGATTCACATGGTTTATTTCATAATGTCAGTATAGACATGTATGTGTATATATATTATAAACAATACAAATTATGTGGGATTTGTATATAGCTTTCTCATTGTACATTTACATTCCGTATCCCTTGATGTGTAAGATAAGAATATTCATTATCTTATGGATTCCACTTATTTTCTTTTCATCCATCAATTAATTCATAATCATTTATTCATTTACCTCTTTCTTTCACCATCACCGACTCATCACTTTTCGGCATCAATAATTTCTCATTTTATCACAGTTCCATTTTGAGTTAGTGATATACGTGTATATACATGTATGCACGTTTTTTTTTCCATTCCCAAGGGTAATTCACGAAACGTCTCGACCATGCAGCGAATTCATCATGCGTCCGTGGCGTGACTAATCCATCATGTAGCACAGAGAGACAGTAGGAAAACCTTTTTTTCAACTTTTCCTCACTTTTCTCCACCATCAACGTTAATATATATAATATATATATATTCTCCTTCACCATCATTCCCTACATGCACAATAGCGACATTGAAAATATAGCTATATCAATTATAAATGATATCAATAAAAAGATTTATGTGAATGTAATTATGCGAATTTTAAACATGCTCTGATTCATACTCTTAAATGTATGTTATATACATATATACATAATAGTAGGGTTCGGTATATACGAGATTATATACATTGGCGCGAATGGAATGCCAGTTTCTTGATGGGGAGAGAATATTCGCAAGTTCGAAACGAGTTCCAGGAATTGTGGGAAAGTGTGAGAATGGATGGAATGTTGTATAGGCGAGAGTATATAGGATAGGGAATTCGTGCGGAAAGTAACGCGAGCCACAAAAGCTCTATCCTATTCTACTTCCCACTCCTCGCTCAATATCATTCTCTGTTTCTCTGTCTAATACTCGCGCATTGATGCTTTGGACACACATTCGTGCATATATACGTTCCATGGTATATACTGCCGCCATAACATACGATTATTGGTAGCCATACTTGTTGTTCTCTTTTATTCCCTCTCGCATTTCCACATGTTCTCATGTTCGATCATGTATGGGCGACAAAAATATCATCGGAAATTCAAATTAGACGGCACATCAACACCACTGACAGGTATTCGTATCAACGCGACGAGTGCATGTTTTTTTCATTTGTATGAAACGATATGTTTATTTTTGCTTTCGTGAATTTTTACGATCTAACTAAACTATGTTGTGGTTATTCTTTCATTTGAGAGTGTTTGATTGTGTTATTTATTGGAGCTATAAAATGGGATGAAAAGGGACGAATAGGGGCGGGCAAAATGAGAGTGAGAATGAGAGGCAAAAGTGTTGTAGTGAATCTGCGAGCATCAGGGAGGCAACACACCACCAGGCACTGCCCATTTACTCTGCGCCAAAGCGCAGATAGTATAGTAGGGGGAGAAGGCCCGACGAACGGCGTACCGATATAATCGGCTTATACGACGGGCGTCGCGACGACCCCATCTATACGCGCGCATCGACGCGATGTGATCGTGAAATCCCTCTTGATATCCGGGCACAGAAGGGCAATATAGACCATACAACCACATACATAGTATACTCATCATCAGTCTAAACTTCATCGATTGAATTTCTAAAAACAAGTTGCCGGCGCACATTTCATCACACATTTAAACATGTGCTATTGGAATGCACATATAAAATATATCTCACTTGAATTACATTGGTATACATCATAACAAAACTCTACGCGTTCATATGCATGAATTCCGCAGCAAGTCACATCACCGTAATCTTCCATTTTACTCATCGTCGTCATCATCATCATCATCATTATTGTACTTCTAACCATTATCTTACACATTGTAATTACAATATATATATGACTTTCGTACGTTTTCAGGTAGAAAATATAGAGTAGTTGGAAGTTTAGCGATATGAATTGAATATATATATATATATATATATATATATATCCAACAGTAACTTTGGTTGATATGGAACAAAAAAAAATAAAATAGACGAGTCCAATGAAAAACTTATTAAAGGTCTCGACTGAGAGACGAACTCACGTTGGCGCAAATATTTGACCGGTCTTCAGACTCACGGAACGTTATGAGCTTTCTTTCTTTATCCTCCTTTTTTTTTATTCACTATATAGTACACTGACTTCTTCTTCACTCTTTTCTCTTTCACTTCTACCCCCAATTTTTTCTATTCGTTTCTTTACGACTTTATGCCACTCGAGTTTCGCTCTCTTTCATTTCAACTCTTATATACCCATACAGAAAGACGCTTCTTCACTTCTTCCATATACTTTCTTCCAGACGACACACATACACAGCATCTTCATTCTTTATACTTTATGCTTTTATTTATTTCGGTATTTTTTTCTTCACAACAAAATGCGTAATATGGCACCGTTTATATAGATATCAAATGGAAGAATGGAAATCAAGTTGTTACGTAATTTTCGACTATACACTACCAAAAATATCAATACGTTCAGAAGTATGTGAATAGCTGCACGTGTATTTATTATAAAAATATTAATTTGAACTAAAAATGAATGGATGCATTAATATATGTATATGTTGAAGTCAATTGCGGATACGAGAAGCGCGATCTATATGTATATGTATGTATGTATGAAGAAAGATAGAGGAAGCCACATGAGAAATACGAGTATATTTAGAGGGTGAGTTTAGCGAGGAACAGGCGGGGTAGATTTTGAGGACGGAGTTGAGCTGCAACGAGTCGAGAGGGCGAAGACTCAGCGGCCGTGCACTCGAGTGCCTTGTCAATATGTATATAGTGTCATCGATGTTACTCAAGTGGTCGCACAATTCCAACGTGTGCGTTCGGCGAATGGACGTTGTGAAATTTTACTATACATATATATAACGTTTCAATTTATGATGCGAATGAATAGTCCTGTATTTTGTTTCTTGGCACGAGAAAAAAAATAATTTCCTGGTAAATAAAAACAATATAATGTCACAAGTTTGTTTTTACCTCGTCTCTTCTTCTTCCTCAAATATATATAATTTTTTTGTTTGTGCACGTCGCCATATAATTTGGCTTCTCGCTACATATTCTCTTCTGCCGCGTTCTCTTTATGTATATGACTGCGTACAAACATATAGATAAGCGTACTCTTGCTTACACTGGTAGGCCCTCAGCTGCCTTTTGTTGAGTCTTCCGAGCAGAGAAAACGTTCACATCAACGAATTCGCAAATTCCTTATGTTTATATGATCTTTTCAACTATATCACATACTATTCACTTCTCATTATATTTATAATATAATTGGATATTGTATACAATAAATCCGCTGGCGAATGTATCATTGGCAGGAGTGCTGGTAAATTAAGATATAGGGTAGTTATAGTTACAAAAGATGACGATGAGGGTATGTACATATGAAGATGATGAGTGAAAGCGAAAAATGAAAGGAGAAAGAGAAGAAGGTATACATATATAGCATTGACAAAGCGTTCGGAAAGAGTATATAGAAGGAAGAGGCATTGTTTTTGCCATGCTATTGTTTAGTCTGCAGATGTATATTGTCGTGGATTGTCAAAGACCCGTCCTCTCCCACTCGGCCTCGCCATCATCAGCCTGAATATATATTAAATATTGAATGGCAAGCAGAACAAACAATCATCCAGAATTCTTCTTCTCTTTATTCACATCCCAAACTATTTTCGATCGTGTAAAGTGAAATACAATCTCCAACTCAAATTAATAAATAAATTTGTAAATTATTAATAAAAATTGATATAGATAAAATTTGAGATGTGATCATGATAGGATCATGTAATAATATCAGGCGTTCATGATTTCAGTATGAATCGTGCTTGGGTTGATTGCTGCGCAAACACAAATATATAACATAGAGAATGTATAGGAAGATTATTGGGAAAGTGGGAGAGTGAGGAAGAGATGCAGAGCGGAGGCTTGACGATTCCGCTCATTCGACGCTTTTCCCCACGCTTATATATATGGCCGGAACCGCATTTTTTTCTTTACTATCTCCTTGTATATCTTTTGCTTCCTTATTCATCTCTCCCTCCTTATTCGTATTCGTATACTTCAGTCGCCAGGTCCCTGATGCACGTGCTCAGCCCGGAAAAATTAAGCCCTATTCAGTGCCGCATATATATAGTTTAATACGGTATAGGAAGGTAAAGTAAAAAATAGAATGAAAATGGTAACGGAAAGGTGACGATGAATATATTGAATTTGCAGAATAAGGGTGAGTCTGCTGTATAAACCAAAAGGAAAGAATTTCAAGGCACCGTTTTCCCACACAGCCATTCTGAAAATATAGCTTTTAAAAAAAAATACAAATGTCTCAGAATGCTTTTGTTGCCGATTATATATATTGGCTATATATCCACTCTCAATGGAGAGTATGGTCAATTTGAGGAAATTGACACAAACTCGCAGTAAAAATGATAATGCGTATAATCTATTCCGAGTATGCCTATAGGCATATATATGCGTATATATACTGCACGAAACCATGTAGACGAATCCTGATATGTGTAAACTGGCAGAAGCATAGATTACAATTAGTATACATATTGCAGCAAAGTTTTGTGCACTACATACAGATGGAAAACCTACAGAGACTTTTGCAGGCAAGTCAATTTTTAGTTGGTGTACGGAGAAAATGGAGGATGGATAGTCCCCTTATGTCGGCGTAACCGATCGATATCCTCAACCGCAAATGTCAGGAAGCTTCTTTCAAGAAGAAACTCGAAAAAAATAATTGATAAAAAATGAAACTCGGCTGATGATGGAAAAGTCTGATTTGGAATTATTGATTGAATGGAATAAAAACTTATTTCTTATATATGCAAAACTGGCATATGCGCATCACATCTGATTCAAATCTCAACTGCGTATATATTTCATGGTACACGTATATATTCAGGTGAGTTATTAAATAATTCACCGGATGAATTATTGCCAGAGATTTGCTCTTCGCCACATATCGATCCCGTCTTCAGTAGACTCTCGATACTCTTGATGTAGATATTTTCGTTTCAGGTCAGTTATTACGTATTTGAACAGTTTAAATAATTAGCCTGATTATTTGCGTCTGTATTGGAACACATATATATATATATATATGTATATATTATATGACTTCAGAGGTTACTGTTTAAATATCAATGCGCTGTGATACCTTTCAAGTATTCATAAGAATTAATTATGTAGGGCAAAAAAATGTTTTCTTACATTTATATATTGATTTATTTTTTGTTCAAGCTCGCCTCATGGTGGTTGAATGTATGATGCCACAAACACGAGGAAACGTGAATTATAGATAGTGAATACTTCTTGGTACTGTCGGCAGCCTCTACTATCACATTCCTCCATTTACACTTTGCGAAGTTGTCTGTACAACCAATTATTCATCGACCCGTTCATCGGGGTACACATTGTAACTTTATTATGATATTACCCTATATAAATACATTTCTAATGTAATCCACCCAATGTATGTAGTTATTTAATATTGGATGTATAATAAGTCGATACACGATCTGATAAATATTGATCATTCGCCCACACCCATCAAAATCTATTGAATATTGAGAAGATAGTTGATAAAATTTTGTGATAGCGAATCAATTAAAATGTTTGATTTAGCTTGCAGCTGTGTTGCAGTTCTTGGCCAGCAGGGCCCAGTTTTCGTACTTGAACCACCGAGTACACTCGTATTTTCCAACACCACAGGATCACAATTGAGCTGCTCAGCTCATGGAAGTCCAACACCTCACGTCACATGGATTACCAGTCCAGATCAACGGAGTGTTACTGCTGTCCCAGGTCTCAGGTGAGCATACACACATACATGTATCAACATATTTAATATAATACGTGTATCGTTTTTTTTTTTCATCAGTCCCGTACATCTCAAATTTGTTTGGTCTCATATCATACGTCAATATATTATACAGATATAAATTGTTCCCGCAAGTCAATCGAAATGTTTCATCAATTTTAAATTCAACTAGACACTAATAACAAATGAGAGAAAATGCAAAAACCTATATGAAGAGTTAAATAGAACGGCAGAACGGATTTCTTGTTGCAGACAACTGTTGGGCAACGGTACTCTCTACTTCCCCCCATTTCTTGCACAAGATTTCCGGGCAGAGGTCCACAATGCTCGATATAGGTGTCGTGCTACCAGTTCCGTTGGAACTGTCTTATCCAGAGAAGTAACACTTCGTGCCGGTAAGTATCTGTTTCTCTAATTGCAGTGCGTTCAATTTCAGATATTGCCATATTGATACGAGAATTGTATATCATTTCTTCATTTCGTATATATATCATAATTGACGTTTTGTCAAATTTTGATAGTTCATCAAAATATCAAGTGACTCCCCTCACATCAAGTTTCAATTTTCAAAGACTCTCGTGATCCAATTATATTCTCAGTGGTAGTTGAATTGAAATTATTGCGACGGCGACGCTCTGCAATTTTGCAAAAAATCTAATTCCACCCTGAAAGGAAGGAAGACTGAGATAATAGATTATAAAAATGTAAATATTGAGAGAAATAGTGCGCATTTCGATAGTGGAAGTGTATGGAGAAATTGAATCATTTGAATTGCGTATGATTTGAATACGGTATAAAAAATTGGTGAAATATAATATCAAACAGGGCGTAGTATGACGACGACGAGAATATTTATGCTTATTGCGCATTATTTAACAAGACCAAAAGCACCAAATCAAATCGCATAGATGATTACAGGAGTATATTCTATGTGTATGTATAGTGCACCCCCAACTTTGTCCTCTTCGAATGAGTTTTTCTATGTACGTCGGACATTTTATCTCAAACATACAATCTGCCGATTCAAAAAGTGCACTTGGGGAGGGAGCGAGATTTCAGACGCGACACAAATGGGGTTGAAACGGGTACGAACTTATCTGTAATGACATCGTGAATCTGAACAATGGGTGTGACGGTCCATAGGGCTACAACATATAGATATATAGATGTGTAAATTTCTGCGGGGGACTGTGCGTATTATTGAACGTTCTTCAGTCACTCCGATGGCGGCTATTATATGTTTTTTATTTATAGTTGCATGTTGACACATCTCAGTGTTCTATATCGTTCGCCCGATCGCCTCGTCATTATACCTTGAAAGAGTATATTATTTTCTTCAACATCAGCCGTCTGATGGTTCTTCGTCGCCACAAAAAGATATCAAAACGCCTTCAATAATTCTATATAGGATAATGATAAGAGATTGGTTGTGACAACATCAATGTGCTCACACCGATGTGTGCGATGTGTAATTCATAAAAATTGGAGGACATCTAGCATTAATACCACTTTTATCTATTCCCATTTTTGTTTAAAATTGCTTCCTAATCTCTCTGTCATGTAGCGTGAAAATTAATCCATAACGTATTCCAATGATGCGCGACGACACGGATAAAATTGAATTTTTATATCCAAATTTGATGTAAAAAATAAATAAATTCGTAAGTGCAAATCTCTGTAAAATATATATTGGCTTCATTTATACATTTCCATATCGCTCATCTCGTTTCCTCGTAAATTTTGTTTACCTCACACTATACATGTATATATATATATACTGTTGGGATATTTCCCTCATCGTGATTCTCCTTCATCACAACCTTATTCACAATATTTTTCATGCACGTGAATCTTTACAGTACATAAAGTTGATATATATATCGGATGATGCGTATTTTTGTGGACGACTCATCTGAATAGAAGATGATCAATAATATATATTGTTATATGTACATTAAGGTGGATCAAAACGACAATTACCTTATTCTTGAACTATTAACCGACTAAAATTGCCGTTATATTGAAAATATAAACCCATCTATGAATACAATATTACATTATATACAGTATATTGTATAATATACTGTAACCCCCCCCCCCCCCCCCCCCCCATTTTATTTAACATGTATATATATATATCACCATGTATGATCCTCTTTGTCGGGACTCGTTGGAATGTAATCAATCACAGACTATTCACGTTGCGACAGCAATAAATTCGCGGAGCACTTTAGTGTATACATGTTGGATATAGGAGAAATGATTATATATATATATATATATGTGATATGTAACATATTGAAATTTCTTTGGATCTCCTTCGTCTTTGACGTCGAGCATACAGGTGCTCTTTGTTCTATAATATCAATGAATAATGTCTCACCATCAGAGACAGTTCATTATCTTTTGTTCTTTGTATGAAGGAAATATTCGCGATAGCTATATGGGACAGAATGGACAATGACAAATTTTTATATTTTTGCATAGATGTCTTTACATTTTGAGTGCATACAAATCCCATACAAATTTCAATATAACCGAATTATTATAATGAGTTAATATGACTTCAATTTCATTCTATTTTTCAGTTCTCACAGTACCCGGATATGATGTTAGGGTCAACAGATCACCAGTTGTTGAAGGATGTAACGCAGTGTTATCTTGCACAGCAAGAGAGGATGTCAAAGAACATCTTACAGTAACATCATGGTATCGTGATGACGCCATTCTACTTCCCGGGAGTATAGACACAGGTATTGAAAAAAGTAGTTTTTGTAGATTGTATGCGTATAATTAATTCATAAGAGCATAAAGACCGAATACAGGAACTCATTCAAATATAATATTACCCTATCTACAAGTCTATCATTCTCATGTATAGTGGCATTATAATCATCTCCCTTCACCGCTTCATCCATCGATATATAGAATTGAAATATATATATGTATATGAGCAAGAACGTCTCTAATAGCTCACACCAAACGTTTATACAATTGTTCCATTACTTTGCACTGAAAAGATACTGCATTTTTATGGTCACGTTGCCGCCGCCCGCCCCTTCTTCTGTCTGTCACTGACTATATATATTCATAGTGCCTTCGTATTTTTGCTCACATTAAGCAGAGTTGACTCGCTGTTGTTTCACAACTCCCTTCACCATTTATCATTCTTTTTTTTATCCTCTTACTCTTTGTTATGAATATGTCTTCGTTTCAATCAGCCAAACTCCGGATTAGAAAAAATATACATTCAAATATTTCACATTTTTTTTGGCTCAATTTCACGAATGGTGGGAGACACATCGATAAAATTAGTCGGCAAATTGCCTTCGCATAGATCGTGAGAAATACTACTTTGCCCTATAACTCACACGGTGGGTACGTAGGTGGAGGGCCTGGCAGTAATGGGGTTAGCCGGGGTGCCCTTGTGGTGAACTCTATATGAATTTAAGGGGCATCACTAACTTTCGGAGAGAATACCGGCATACACCATCCACACTTGCATATGATGCCCTGTTTATACACTTGCACTCGCGTTCACCTTTGATTCGAATCAGGCTATTTACCGCGCTCGAGCATTCATACCCCATAAATATTTACGCTCAACGCAACGTATTAGGTCGTATTTGTACATACTAATATATATATATATATATATATATCGTGTACCTACCATACATTTTCCCTCATCATGCATGAATATAGATAGACGTTTGTTATGTTTATATACGTCACCATTTGTTATCTGCGCGGATATTCAACCGCTATTTGTATACCTATATCAATATTGATGTACATATATTTTATTTAATTATTAATTTATTATTTGTTGTGAAAAATCGCAAAAAATACATAAATATGTATATGTCAATAGACACAATGTATAATACTGTATCGAGACGAGTTATATATAACCCGCGCGCGAAGTTATATGTGGGAATACCCCCAGCTATTTATCTCCGGATTTTTATTCCATCCACGGAGGCGATATTAAATTGCTTCTTCGCAACAGATACACGCTTCAATGCTCATGCCATGCATCCAACCAATCCTCCATTTCTATTTTTGCCCATATATGTCATCTCATCCCTCTTATATTTCACCACTATTATATCATACGTACATAGAAACACGTTCAAAGCCATGTTTTTTCTCCATATATTTGTTTAAGTAAATACCGTGACATCTCTATTAAGAGATTCATATTTTTATTTTTGGAGGTGGTAGGTTTGTTGTTACATCGCAAGGTGATCTTCATATACGGAATACACGGGCGGATGATGGTCGAGCACTGTATTGGTGCTTAACATTGCATACACTTACGGGCGAACGCCGAAAAAGTGAACACGTAACATTAACAGTTACAGAACCTAGCGGTTCAATGCCACCACGATTAATGCAACGGTCACAAATAGCAATATCAGCTGAACGTGGCGCTGATGTTCATTTAACGTGTTCAGCACAAGGGAGTCCACCACCACAATTCACATGGTATCGTGATATCAATGGTCATTCAATACCAATTGACTCATTTGGTAGAATACAATTGTGGGGAGATTTAATGCAAATACGTCGTGTTGATGCACAAGACGTCGGTAGATACATATGTCGTGCCACTAATCAATTTGGTGAGCAAAGAGCTGAAACACATCTGTCGGTGACATCGAAATTGAATGCGAGAATACAACCGCGACTTCAAATTGTCAATTCGGGTGAGTCGGCAACGATGAATTGCACCGTTGAGGGTTATCCAGTAGAGAGTGTTGAGTGGTTACACGATGGAGTGCCAGTACTAACTGCCCAAGACACGAGAATCAGACTATTGGCACCGTTAATACTCGTCATTGGTAATATTGGTCGTCGAGATAGAGGAATGTACCAATGTTTAGTTAGGAGTGATAAAGAGAATGCTCAAGCCCCTGCGGAATTGAAGCTCGGAGGTATGTTTTCGTATTTATTCATGCACTCACCATGTATATAGATGTTGCGCAATATTTACATAGTAATGAATTATTTCTATGATATTAAATCCTGAAAATATCTATAATGATTTCTGAAAAACCTCATGCAAACATTAACGTATCTATATAACGTATTTATATTTTAGATACCGTACCAGAATTGCAATATACATTTATTGAACAAGCTCTTAGGCCAGGACCACCTGTATCGCTGCGATGTTCAGCCAGTGGTTCACCACCGCCGTCGTTTGCTTGGTTATTGGACGGTGAACCCTTGAGAGAAATTGCGCAGGGACACAGGCAAGCAATAATTTAATGAGTTATTTCACGTATCCAAAAATGAATGACTAATTGTATTTTGGTCCCTAAAGATATGCCATAGGCCAGTATGTCGACCAATCTGGTGATGTTATAAGTCATTTAAATATTACGTCAGCTGGCGCAGAAGACGGTGGACTTTATACTTGTGTAGCTAAAAATACATTGGCTGCTGTTGAGCACAAATCACGACTTAATATTTACGGTAAATACATACATACCATATATATATGCAGTCGGACACCCATACATGTGTATATGTATTTTAAATACGCGTACATTCCCATTGGATATGGATTAATCTTCAGGGCCGCCTTATATTCGATTGATTGGACCAGTACGTGCAATAGCCGGAGTTGATATCACAATTGCCTGTCCATATTCTGGTTATCCAATAACTTCAGTGAAATGGTCACGTGGTGGAGTAGAATTACCGCTAGATATGCGGCATCGCGTCGACAATGAGGGATATCTGACTATTGTCACAGTTGATCCGGACGATGCTGGCACCTATACGTGTACTGTTCGTGCTAGCACTGGCGAAACTGCTAGCAGAGATATAACATTGACTGTTAGCAGTGAGTGTATTACTATATGTGTATATATTATCCATTCATGCATATGATGTGTGGTAAAACGCATATAATGGATTTGGTAATGTTTTTATGTTTGAAGGTCCGCCGGTCATGAGTCCTTTTGGATTTCCACCGAATTTACAGGAGGGTAGTAGAGCTCAAGTAACATGCGGCGTAACTTCTGGGGATTTACCAATTTATTTCTCTTGGCTGAAGGACGGCGAGCCCTTGCCTTCATCTCTACGAGTGAGTTTTGCAACTCTTCATATATGTTTTGTTGTTCGATATTTGAAGAAAATTTTTGTTTATTTTCATATAAATTCATTCAACTATCGAAAATTTTAGATTGAGGAACGTGGTGCCGAATTCTTTAGTTTATTGGTATTCAAAGAGCTAACATCGCGGCACAGTGGAAAATATACTTGTGTTGCGACAAATAATGCGGCAAAAGTTAATCATACAACAGAATTATTAGTGAAAGTACCGCCGCAATGGACTTACGAGCCGCAAGATGTTGCTAGTTTACTCGGCAACCAATTGAACGTTCACTGCGAAGCAAAGGGATTTCCACCGCCACGTATCACGTGGTTGCGCAGTCGTGGACGTAGTTCAAATGATTATCAACAGTTGGGCGATAGTTTGGATAGTAGAATCATGATATTGGCTAATGGTTCGATGTGGACAGCATCGGCGGGCCCACAAGATGAAGGACACTATCTATGCCGAGCGAACAATGGCATTGGCTCGGGTCTGAGCAAAATTATCTACGTTTCTGTAAATGGTATATACAGTGTATATCTAACTCCCTGAATTCCCAGTAAATACGAGATGACTGAGTTTATTCAGGATTGGAAAGTGTGTATTCATTTAATTAGTCATGCCATACGATTCCAATCAGTAATAAATAAATAAATGAAATAGTATTCTCAGTGCTTTTACGAGTTGGGTTCTGAACCCATCAGCCATCAGGGTATATGAGAAGAAGTTTTGTATTTACATGTAATATTCGGATGCAGTAACGCATGGCGCGACTACTAAAGGATAAAATTTGACACCAGTGTAGTAGTCTATGTTGCATGAAAAAATGATTAAATTTAAATGGAATTTAGCAATCAGATGAATAATGGACTTGTTATCGTCAATGGATAAGCTCAGTGATTCGCCATTGGCGGAAAATCTTGTTATTCCGATACACCCTATGTATGTATAGATATTTGATTAATATAAGCTCATTATGATTATTGTTACTTTCATTCATCAAGAACCGGCGCGATTTGAATCACAAAGTAAAAATGTAACAATAAGACGAGGCGAATCAGTGATTGTCGATTGCAATGTAATTGGCGATAATCCTATCGAAGTACAATGGTTACATAATAATGATAGATTGGCCAATAATGATCACAGATTGAGTATTAGTCAAGTTAAAACTGAAAATGGACTCAAATCACAGCTGTCAGTCGGTAGTAGTGATAGAGGAGACTCAGGCATTTATCGATGTACTGCAAATAATGCTTTTGGTAGGAGTGAACATCTCATTTATTTGGCTGTTCAAGGTGAAAAAAAATCTATGGATTATTATGAATTGTATATATATATATATATATATATATATTTTATTCACATTTTATATACAAGAAATTGATTGATTTTTCAGAACGACCCGATCCACCAACAGGATTAGAAGTCATTGAAATTGGTTCACGATCAATAAGACTGGCATGGAAGCGATCATTTGATGGTAATAGTCCAATACGAAATTATATAATTCAATATTGTGCCCTTGGTAATGGTATCACTGATGATTGGGAGCCATCGAAGACTCACAATGTAACATTTACACCGGGTAATTCGAATATTGGTGCGTCGACGAATCCCTCGCAGAACGGTTTATCAAGATACGAATCGATGAGTGATGATCAAGAGATTGCACTTGTCGGTGGTTTACATCCAGCTGTTACCTATACATTCCGTATTTTTGCCATAAATTCGATTGATGCTAGTGAACCAACGAATCCAGTTGTTGCCAAAACACAGGAGGAAGCACCAACTGAACCACCACAAAATGTTAAAGTACAATCAGCCGGTCCGGGTGAATTAATTGTAACGTGGCAGGCGCCACCAAGAGAGTCTTGCAATGGCGATCTTTTGGGTTACATTGTTACGTGGTCAGAACATTCATCTTCCACTTCGGGTGTCAATCAAAGTAAAAGTTTGACGGTCAATGGTTGGTCCGCCACGAAAGTTCAATTAACCGGTCTGAGAAAATTCACTAAATATGATATTATAATCAGGGCATTCAATAGCATTGCGGGTGGACCTGTCAGTTCGACTATTGTCGGCACAACTCAAGAAGGAGGTATGAAACAAATAATAGCACACACACAAAATATGATCCGAATTAGTGAAATAATTTGATTCACGAATTGTTCACAGTACCCGAAGCACCACCAACACAAGTAGCATGCTCACCGTTATCGTCACAAAGTGTCAAAGTATCATGGAGCGCACCACCAATTCATCAACATGGCGGAATTATTCAAGGATATAAAGTTTATTATAGACCGGTTCCAACTGATAACATGGAAATATCGACAGTTGGTGAAGTAAAACGTACATCGAGTGAGGAAACTTATCTTCATACACTATACAAATATACAAATTATTCTATCAGGGTATTAGCATTTACGGGGGCGGGAGATGGCGTATTAAGCGGTGCTATTTACTGCACAACCGAGGAGGACGGTAAGATATAGAAGATTTGGACGATACATCTGTCAATCAATTATTTGTCCTGAGTCATTTCTTATCGTTTATTCATTCATTCATGATCCCCTATGTTTTTTTTTTTTATGAAAATTCAAAGTTCCTGGACCACCAGCTGGTATTAAAGCTCTTGCTCTAACAGCCGAAAGTATTTTAGTATCTTGGCTACCGCCTCTACAGCCTAATGGACAAGTATCTCAATACACGGTATATAGTAGAGAAACCGGTGCCACTAGACATAATGCTCACACAATGCATGAACCACCATCGTCACCGACTGATACTCTCACAATGGAACTGCGGGGATTAACTGAAAGGTGATATCAATTGAAATACGTCACTTCAACTCACATACTTAACTTGATGGAGAATTCATCATTTTTCCTTTTTAACATTTTTCTTCGTGTCATTTATCCTTTTTTTCTTTTCTTTCCGCAGTCAATTGTATGAATTTTGGGTGTCCGCTACGACTGGTTTAGGTGAAGGGGAACCAACAACAATAGTAACTCAGACAACAAATACACGAGCACCAGCACGGGTTGCATCATTTTCGCAATCATTACGGCGAGCAATAAAATCATCGGTAACATTATCATGTTTGGTTGTTGGTAATCCGACGCCACGTCCAATATGGACATACAAGAATGCTCAAGTATCCACCGGTCGTTCATATGAAATAACTGCTGAGGGTCATTTAAATATTCACGGACTAGAGCAAGCAGTTGCTGGAAATTATACATGTTCGACAAGCAATTTGTTCGGTGATGACTCAATCACTTATACATTAATTGTTGTATTACCACCTAAACAACCTCAATTAGATTTACAATATACGACAACACATAGCATCAAATTGAGATGGAGTCATCCGGGAAATGGCGGTGCTACAATCCAAGGTTATGTATTGAGTTATAAAAGAGATCAGGGTGGTTGGGAGGAAATAATGCTGTCACCAGAACAGACAGAATTTACATTGAGCGGATTGAAATGCGGTTCTTCATATTCATCACACTTAACAGCACACAATAGAGTCGGCACGGGTGATCCCAGTGCATTAATAAGTGCAACGACTAAAGGTACAGCACCACCCCTCCCAAAAGAACATGAAATAATTGTTACAAATTCAACATCAGTACGATTGAATTTATTATCATGGCCTAATGGCGGTTGTCCTATTCATTATTATACAATTGAATATCGCAGACGTATAAATACTGAACCTTGGATATTAGTTGCCGGTAAAGCAACGGAAAATTTCGTAATAAGAGATTTAAAACCCGCTTCTTGGTACAGTTTACGTCTAACTGCACATAATGATGCAGGTGAAACGCAAATTAAAATAGAATTTGCGACGACGACATTAAGCGGTATTAGCATTGGTCCACCAAATGATTTGATTATGGATGATGAATTGGGCAGGACACCGCAGAATCACAAAGTCCTTTATGTTGTGGTACCATTGATATGCGCAATCGTTATAATTGTCTCTGCAATTATACTTGGTTATGTAATATTGAAGAAAAATGGACACTCAAGCTATTTAGGTGATATCTTGCCAGGTCAACAGTCAATACAAACGGGATTGGGCATTAATCAACAGGCAGAACATCAAACACATCATCATATGTCAAGTTGTATGTCGACAGTACAATTGAAATCTACTGCGGAAAGGGATAATCGTAGAAATCATCAAGTTTATACAAGCTCACCCGTAAAACAGGATAACCACAAAGTCAATGATCACGGATCAGGTATGTCAATGTTATTGAGAATTATGAAATGCATTAACTCATATTATGATATAATGAATATAAATATTAACAATTAGATTATCCATTGACGTCGTTTTTCCAATCGTTATATGACTATAGAAATGTACGAGATTAGTCCTTACGCAACGTTCAGTGTCCCAGGAAGAGAAAATAGATCCGTAACAACCGCAACGTTAGATTATACCATGCAATTCAAGACATTTGGTCATTTGGAGAATGAGGACATCAACACAATTGACTATGAACGATCGACTGTAGATTTTGACAGGTATTCTTTCCGTCAATACATTTATTAACCAATCGAATTTTATTACATTATCCAATATTATTGTTTCTATATTTGATGTCTCTTTATTTGAACAGATCGAAGACACCAAGATGGCACAAACAACGTTATTTTCCAAGTATTGCCGAGGCGGAGAGCAAACTTCGGTCGAGTCGACAGGGTTCTGGAAGTGATACGTCCGGTAGTCCATGTGGAGAATGCGCTGGACCAAGTTACCGTGTACCAGTAAAACCTTGCAGAGGTGGGTGACCAGATTTTAATTTTATGAAAATGAATTAAATCAATTATTTCACAGACATGTTCTCGCGAGGTGTAGAATCGAGCACCGAATCCAACAACGAGGGTTCCCCGTCGCTTGCGCGACGTCGTAGTCGACAACCGACACGGTCCACTCGCAGGTAGCCAAGGTTTGTCTGTTTCACAATAGCACTCGGTCCCATAAATAAATAAATAAATAAATAAATAAATAAATAAATAAATAAATAAATTATTCAATCATCCTTCAACTCGTATTGATAGACGATAAAAAAGGGTTGAATGATTGAATGTATAGTAATGAAAAAATATCGAATATAAAAGTGAGAATATTCAATATTTTGGTGTATATATACATATATATTGATATACGATTTTATTATCATACAGTTCAGTTGACGATATGACGCTATTACCACCAACTGGCTTCAGCGATAGTCGTGAAATGAGTGAGGCTGAATGTGATCGTGATCGTGAATGGCAAGGTCTATCAATTGCTAAACGACATGGTGGAAGTCTCGGTAGGCTTCCCATCGAAGCAGTTGAAACAATGCTTGCAAGGTAATGATCAAAATCGTAAAAAATTATTGTTCTTGAGATCAAACATATACATATATGTATATAATGTGCTATTTTGAATGAAGATATCAACAGAGAAAGGAACAAGAGCGGCAGGAGTTCACGATTCACGTATGAATGCGAAAGGTATTGTCTGAGAGCTTTGTTGAACGCTGTAACGGCCCTGAAATTCAAAAAATAAAACTGCCATCAACCTTGACACATTATCAAATGTATAAATTGATACAATACATTTGATCGTGATGTATATGTATATCGCTGACTGATTTATAGTTAACGATTTGAATAATTCCAAAGAAATTAATCCATAGCGAGGTAATAACAAATATTGTATATTGAAATCATTTGCCAAAGTTTCATTGACTCTCATGTAAATATATCCGTTTGATATATATATGTAGACCACGAATTTACTGCCACACACGAGATATGCGAGACTGCTATTATTAGTCATCGAATTCAACGATAGACACTATATATACAAATTAAATTATTATATCTAATTAATAGTTGCAATAATGTGTAGAATAAAGAATATGTGTAAAATGTGGGCATATATTTAATACCTACTCTCATGCATATGTACATAAATTTTGTCGGATTTTTATTTTTCAACATTTAGATACAATTGCACATTTATCACATCAATAGTAAAGTGCTGATTTATCGTGACAAATTGATGAATGTTCCGAGGAAAAAAAGGAAATAAATTGCTTTCACGTTCACATAATTATATACTGTAAGAATACAAACATCAAAATATGATATTTCTCCTGTACCTTCTTTCTTTCAACACGCACATATATATATACACACATGCACAATATCTGCATACGCAATTGTGTATAATTCATGCTTCCTCCATTTGTTTTCACTTCTCATCAATCGCTCGATTATATCATTACTCATAGAAAAATCTCGTATCACTTGAAACGCCGAATTTAAATGTATTCAATTTATAAACGAAATTTTCACGACAAATAATTCTCTGATAAAAATACGTATAAAAAAAAATTAAAAATAATAATAGCAATGATAATAATAATAATAATAATAATAATAATAATAATAATAATAATAAACATAAATATAAAATTCATGAGCATATGTATATATTTTCCTGATCGAAATTCGACAACAATTAGTTATCATTAGCATAATTTTTCGAAATCGAAGAGCAGAAACCAGAACACAGTTGCGTTCCGTCTCCCTTACTCGTAAACTTTTTGGCACTTGTAATAAAACAAAATAAAATCAACAACGAGGACTCTAATGGTCACTTAGGATTTCAAGTTAACTCAGAGTTAACGATATTTATTCATTATTCACGAATTTAATCGAACTTTTTAGGTCCATCCAATGCCCAAGAATTGATTTACCGATAATCAGTTCGAGTGAACTTCAATTCATCAATTTGTAGCCAACATACCCACACGCACGAATGTTCACTAATATCATCTGATGCAGTATTCAAGTTTGTGATTTTCAGTCTGTTAATCTCGTAGTTAATGCGGAATTGTGTCACGTCATTTTTACGGCATTAAAGTGGCGTTTTTTTGGCGTTTGAAAGTGATGTTCATTATTTGTTATTTGGAATTGTTGAACGTAAGAATTATTACGAATCATGTTGCCCGATTGGTACTGTGGCTGCACAGAAATAATGCCACTCTGTTGTAAATATTGTTCACGATAAAGTGCTTGTGAGTTAATATAGTCGTCGTCGCCATCATCACTCCGTTGAGATTGAGAGTCCATTCTGTTAGATGATATTTTATTTACTATAGTTACATTATTATTGTCTGAACAATCATTATATCGATGTGAATACTCTGATGATGTACCGGGTGACATTGAATTTTTTGAACTTTGTGTTGGGCTTTGAGATATCGATTCAAGAACATGTCGGGGCATAGTTGCTGATGGCGAATTAATATCTTGGAGGCCATCAACACGATTGGCATTTCGTGTAAATACTGGAGCTATTTCCGATCTACCGACAATGATATTCCTGACCGCGTCACGATCTTTCACAATATTTGAACGGTCACGTGATTCGTCTATCGAATTTGTACTCATTACTGTTGTACTAGTGGTAGAACTAGCGTTGTTTATGTTAGTCACACTTGGCCATATCATACTCGCCAGTTCCCAACGGCGTAATAAATTTGTAGCGTGTTCTATCCTCATCGTTGAGTCCACACTTTCATCGTAATCCGGTCCCTGAAATTGTTTCATTTATTCATATATAATCATCCGTATGTATGCATATATATCATGAATTGGGATGACATTCAATGAGATTCATAAAACTTGCATTTTCAATTTTCTCGTCCAACATTCGGAAAAAGTCGACTTGACTTGATGACACTTCACTGCAAAAAAAAAAAGAAAGAAGTTAATGAGACATTTTCAATTAGATAAATATAAACATAAATAAATTAATATTCTGCATATTGAATGAGTTGAATTATCATTTGGCTCTATAATATACTCACGTTTGATGCAACAGTGGTCCATTACTAGATCCAGTGACTTTTTTTTTTGACAAATTTTTATTATCTATTGGTCCTGACTGATCTTCATTACGATTTACCTCAATCCCATTATTATTAACCTTGCTGTTTTTGGTATTACCATTTTTTTGGTCAATTGATGATGAGCCTGAACAATGATTTTAAGAGAAAATAAATATTAAACCACCACACAATTGTCATTCGAGATAAACAGCGTTTGGTTATGAACTGTGAACGAAAAAAATAAATCTACACAATCAAATCTAAGGTCCCAGTGTCTGACACCATATCGAATATGTTCAAGGAGCTGTTGAACGAGATTATTCAGGAAAACACTTGCCATTCTTTTCCTCTCGAGAATGGATACATGTGAAAACATTGTTATTGGGCCATTTTGATCGACGCACATCATGACAATTAATTCCGATACTACGAATGTATAGTTTGAAAATAAAATTGACTTATCGTGTTATTGGGCGCTCTAGTAGGCAAATTGAATTGAACTAATAAAAAAGAAATGCAGTTCGGCAAATTGGAAATTTGCATTATGTTCCAACATAAAACTCAATAAGATGCAACGGGATTTCGCAGAGAAGGAAGATTAATCATTGGGCGTTGAAAGCCATATTGACTGTACTATGCAGAAATCTAAAAACCGTATGAAGTCACTTCCAAGTCAACATGACGTCTCTTGAAATTACGAAATTACCTTACCATCTCGTCAAGTAGCGAGTAACGCCCTGTTGTACACTCATCGATACATAATAAAATTATATATCTGTGATGTTTCCATTTTTTATTATATAACAAGCACCAACGACTTTTCTCATCTTTTAAATGGTGTCGTAGATACATACTATCAATGAGGCGACATATGTGCGACGTAGATTGAAAAAAAAAAAAAAAATAGACATTTGGTTCCATCACTGTTTATTACCTTTTGTCCGTCGTGTCAAATGAGATATACTTTGTCGTAGTATTTTCAACCACATGACGTTACTGTCCTAATATCCCCGAGCACTTTCCAGTAACTTCACACTGTTTTAAGAGGTGATAGTTGACGGACGTGACAATTTCACATTTTTTTGTGAATGAGAATCACAATTGCACATGTGACAATTGTATGATAGCAGGGAATAAAATGCAATTTTTACCCGATTGATATGATGAAGTAATGACTTTTTGACAACAGACGACAAATGATAAACGATACTACCAAAATCTCATCAAGTATCGATACAAATTTAATATATTTAGGCGAATAAGCGAATTGATCCCGTGCGTACTTTGAATATACGTGACCCAAACCACGTAGGAGGAAACACTCGACACGATACTGTATACATGCCATCTATATCACGTACTGATATGCGTATTTATTCTCTATACTATCGTATTCGATAACATAAATTTAATGCGCGCGCATATTCGAAAGTGGGGGTGGAATCATGCTGAATATCATGATGATTCTTAACTCATGGTGTTTGATTGTTGACTAACGACCGTATAAACATCTAGATATAGTCCCGACATTAATCAACTAAGAAATAAATGAAAATGAACTAAACTATGAGTGGCGACCAAAATTGTTGACTGTCTATACTGAATAATACTGATATGATACGTACATTGCACACGTAATATTACGCGTATAATGAAAGGGAATGATAACCGATTATATTGCCATCCAAAAATAATATTGTTATTCAAATAACTCTAGTGCAAATTAAAATGAAATTATTCAACTGTAATCTATTCATAAGTAGTAGATCTTATCATAAAAATATAGTATTCAAATCAAATGGAGAAGGTGAATATTAGGAATTTCGTAATCATTTGTATGAATCAATTGCATGTATGATCAAAGTAGATTAATATCAGGTAGTAATGCATTAAATAAAACGGAATAAATATTGTGGCGAAAGAATCACTATAATGAAAAGAATTCACTCACGAGTGTAATCACTGGATTTTTTCGAATGGTTACTTTTATTTTTCTTATTTTTTGAGTAGATACTGCCTATTTTACTTTGTCCACAACCCATTCTGTAATTTCACTTGTATTCTGTCGTCGAACTAATGTTATTTTATCACTCTCACTTTTTGTCAGCTTCTGTCATTTATCTCATTCCATCGTATACTGAGTTGAATTTTCCATTATTGACTAGAAAATGTTTATATTTGAAAATGCTCCACTTGCTAAGTTGGATACCACTCGTTTTTTTCTTTTTCTTCATTTGCACAAAATTGATTGACATGTAAGTTTTTCTTTATTTTTTGGTGAACAAAAATATGTAAATTTTACTTCATTCATTCGTCAATTACATAATATTCATTTAGAATGCGTATATTGTACATATACTATTTATCAATGTGAATGAACGCATGTATATATATATATATATATATATATATATATATATATATATATATATATATGTATATACATATGCATATAGATTTCTTCTTCCGGTTGGAAGTATTACTGAAGACCTTCACATTTAGATACACATATCTGTAATATGATATCGTTCGAATTTTTTCAGACAAAACTTTTTTCCATTTATTCATTCATTTTTAGGATAAGAGTTCAGATTTCATATGAATGATTGGTGTCGACATCACTCTCAGAAGAACATGTGATGAGCTTTCATATGTTAATTCCTCATTTATATATTCAGTTCCACTGCTTATTTGTGAAAAATCACAGAAAAAAATTTCGATTTCATAAACTGAATATGTTTGAATATCAAATTTCATTCAGCGACATGAATTCTTTTGAATTTTTAAGGAACCGGAGGCTACTTAAGTGGCAGTATCCAATTTATTATCATTGCGTTAGGCGACAATTTCGATTTTTGTTTGTGTTTTATTTTTCAATTGTGCCTATCCCATGTCAAGTTGTCTTGCATAATTAGCTTCTCTTTCGGCCATTTTTTTGCTCATTTTCTGTTCACCTGTCAAGTGGATTTTGTATTTGTGGTTCTGTATGTTATACAATTGAATCAATTTCAATGAAATGGCTCCCCACGTCTGCACACACACACACACACACACACCCACACCCACATACAAGTTATCAATAGGGAACGCTGCCAGAGCGATTGAAAAACGACTATGACTGAAATCGTACACACAGTCCATGTTCCTAATTCTCGAAATAAACTTTGAGGCAATGGCTGTAAGGAATAGAATGGGAGCGTGATGTGTGGAAAATACAAGTATGTGCGTGCGTGGAGCAATATCAAGAGTAGGCAGTGATGATATGGGAAGGTGAAACGGTACTATAGTTTGAATCAATTGATGTGAATAAACTTTTTTCAAACAGGATAATCCTTTGTTACTATTGACAATGTCGACAAAGGTTCAATCGATAGATAAACCATGAAATTCTACAAATAAAACCAAAACATATATTCATATGCACATATTATTATCCACGTTTACGAATTTGTGTCTTGTTAAATTGTTCATTTTTTCATATAAACTTTATCACAATTGATATAATCCATTTATCGACAAGTCTTATCGTTCGAAAAATTAAAAAAACGCGACAGATAAATAATCCTTCGTTCAGAGTGGCATGAACAAACAAATCATTGGAGTAAATAATAAATTGTACAACTGAATAATTATGTGAATGAAGTAAAATTTTTTATTTGTACTTAAATAAAAATGTGAATGCAAATTCTGTTAGAGTGATTCGCCACTGCTCCAAATTCTATGGCAGCGATGAGGGAAATTTTGTTTTTACAATGAAAATGACGAATATTGGGTGAGAGAATAATGGTAATTCAATGGCAATGAAACAAAAACTTACTGCGATATATACACCATTTTTACATATATATATATATATATATATATATATACGTGTTTGATTATATATATGAGAATGTATGTATACATAGGACACAAATGGATATATTTTGTCACTACATATTTTACTACAAGAATGCGTTCGAGTTGACATTGAATCAATGAGATTATGATTTTATGATAGCTTGTTAGAATTACAAATGCAAAATGTGGTGTTCATTATAGACGTGATTATTTGGAAGTAAACAACACACATACGTTAATCCTCACGCACAATGTTTATACTGCACTACACTACGGATACGGAACCCGATTCGATTGCGTCTGCATACTGTAGATAACCTTAACGTGATGTGTCGTATGCTTCAATATATATATAGGCGACATCATCGCATATAACCGTCATGTATCTTTTCATTTGCATGTAACATTTTGTATGTTTATTTCGTTCGTTAATGAAATTCACCATACACACCAACCATGTCACTCATAGTTGTTACTTCGACTGGTTGAAAGCCGAGCGCCGGCGCCAATGGCTGATATGCCAACATTTTCCTTTTGCGACCTTACCCGCGCTATATACATCATGATATTTTTATGTTTCCCACCCTCACGCTTTAAGCTATTCATGCGATCACATACAATACTATACACTTCGTTATCATGCAAGCTATATAGTAATAGTACATTCGAGTTCTCCAAGCTGACTTATATATGTGAATTTTTCTGTTGAATTGATATGACTGTAGCGAAAAGATAGGAATGGCAAGAAGCCTCGTGTTGTCTCTCTGACGGTTTCGGTCACGACCTTGCTCGAAGGTTTTGATACCATTATCACCATTATTATTAGTTAAGGGAACGGTCATATTGGACTTATATGTATGAATGTCATTGATTTATGTATTCAAAATACATATATTATAGCGGAGTAATATTATTAATCATACATTCTATTTTTGGTGAGATCACTTTGGCAAAACATCTGCACAAATAATCTCTCTCAACATACACTTCGTTATAATACTTTATCGTTTAGGTTTCGTGCATATACGCGAGGATAATCAACAGCCCCAGGAAGATCAAAATTAGATTCATTATCATCACTCTTTTTATCTATTATTATTTTTCTTGTTCAACTTTTAGGTACAATGAATTTTCTATAATATACTGATCGTGAGTAAATTGAAGAACTTGTCAAGTATCTTCACTCATCCGAGAAACAATGAATTAATTGATTCGACAAAAAGATCATGCGTAATATTTGCCCATAGTGAGGCTCATATTTCTTGTTGTTTGTTCTTCATAGCTGTCTCAGATATCACCTCAAAATAATTTTTCAATTTTAAAAGATTTTCAATGACCATCCACTCAGATCATGTTATATGCATGATATACTTAGAGATTCATGAACGCCGATGTACATATTATGTATGACAAAACAATACTGTACATTTAATTGTCCATGTTTTGTTTTTTTTTTCTCAGTACTATGCAAGTCCAAAAAATTTGATAAGAATTTTCAATTTGTAAATAGAAAAAAGTATGGCAAAGTTAGTACAGATTTACAAAGGACATTTGAACAACTGGTAAATTTCAAAATAGTCTATTTAATGGAGCTAAACACGAATGATACGACATCTATCCGCATTTCATTACTCTCATCTAAATAATATGTTATGAGAACATGGACATGCGCAGCGTTGTAAGAAATAGTTAAAACTTGAACGACCGCATATTTAAGATATGTGAGAGATAACGACCATTCATCACTTCTGAAATGCATATGATTAAGGACAAACAACAAGAGAATTATTTGAGACAAGCGACACTTCCTAATGTGATACGAGTATTCCTTTCGTTCCTTCTTTTTTTCCCAATTATTCGCAATAATAATAATAATAATAATAATAATAATAATAATAATAATAATAATAATAATAATAATAATAATAATAATGATGATTAACCGTTCCATTACTGTCTTGTGTTTTTTCTTTTTTCTTTTTTCTTCATATCCTCTCGAAGGATTTGTAAATAAACAACCTTTTTCCACAGGTTTGTGTGTACATCCACATTTCCATGATTCAACTTCAATTAGCATATATACAATTGGGGATACTGAGACTTTGCAAGCACATGAACATAACATGAGCCAAAATTGGATTTCTTGTTTTGTTTTTTTGTATAACGTTCAAATAACATAAATAGAGAAATTGTTTTCTACTTGAACATTAAAAATACTTGCATGATGACCACACTAGTTTTAATATCCACATTATCTATCGTACTACAAGTGATGTACATATTTATTCATGACGTTTTGTTTTTTATTCGTCCATAGGCGTTGTTCTTCTTCTCTTTTGTTATTTTTTCACTTTTTAAATGTTTCCCCCAGTCGGATAAAATGGGAATGCACCAAATTGAAAGTTAACCGGTGTCTTCGGCGATGCACAACTATATAGAAAATCATCCGATTGTAAGTGTGTCCTATTTAAATTTGGTTCAGACGTTGAACGTGTTATTTTCGGTAAACTACGTATCAATGCTTCCAAACTTGCCAATATTTGTCGAAATATCGGTCTATCATCGCGCGAAAATTTAACACAATCTTCTGTAAGTCGTTTCAATGCTTTCGGCGTATCTGATCGTAATTTCATTAAATCCGGACGCAAATAACCGCGACCAACCATAAATAATATTTGGTCTTTATTATTAATATTGGAATATGGTAATTGTCCAGCCAGCAATTCATATAATACAACGCCAAATGCATAAACATCTGATTGAAAACTGTATGGATTCTCTTCTTGCATCCTGATAACTTCTGGCGCCATCCATAATATCGAACCGGTTGGCTGATGAAATTGTTGTGAACCGGACCAACGTGTTTTGGCTGTTGCCAATCCAAAATCACCAATTTTCACCGTTAAATCATCATGAAGAAATATATTATTACTCTTCAAATCACGATGAATAATATTTTTTGCATGTAAATAATCCATTCCTTGTGCCGTTTGTCGGCTTATTTCAATTAACGTGAGTAATTCAAATTTCGTTTCAAATACGTGTAAATGCTTATATAATGATGAACCCTCACACCATTGCGTTACAATAGCTAATTTTGGTGTACTAACGCAACCCATGAATAATAATATATTAACGTGACGTGTTTTACGTAACACAGCGACTTCATTCTTAAATGCTTGTAATTGTGCAGTGGTAGGTATTTTAACATTCAATGTTTTAACAGCGACTGGACCGTGCCAATGTGCTTTATAGACAGTACCAAAAGACCCCGAGCCAATTCGTGGCCCGACAAGAATCTCACCAGCGGGTATCTCCCAATCTTCGATTGATTCACGTGGTGCAAGCAGATTCTTTGATGATTCGTCTGCTGATCGTGCACGCGGACGTTTTGGTCGCAATGTACTTGTTGGACTTGCTTGTGTTGATTGACTGTGCTTCGTTGGGCTGTTACCTGGTGATAATGGACTCTGAACTGTGCTAATTGGCCGACTTAAACTTTGTGATCGTGTATAATCATCAATTGTTGTTAATTGTTGTTCATTTGAATTTGGTTTGACCATATTGAAACAAACATTTGGGGCTGAACTTGAACGATCATGTTGACCTAATGTTCGTGGATGACGTTGATGATTGCGCGATGACTGTGCCAATGACGGTGACATACTACGATTTAAACTGTGACTTGATGGTAATTGTAGTATACCAGCACTTGTTTCGGGATTGTGGGCCAATAACGCTTGATAATATGCATCTTGCATTCTTACTTGATGACACAGTGCGGGTACACCGCCCGCGCAACGTTGATGAAAACGATAATTGCATGTTCGACAATAGAAACCTTGAAATAATAGTTTACGACAGCATTCACAGAATGCCAATGAGAAAAAGGTTTTTCGAACGAAATTGTGTGATATTGATGTGGTTATTGGAAATCTATCCAATATTTCAACGGATATTTCGTCACAATCCAATAATGATATATCGGTGTCCCAAGGTATTGGAAATTTTGAATTGTTTTTATCCACAATGTATATAACACACATTTCCGTGGTTAAATTTCGCAATTTCATTGCCTTTGCTAATGCATCTCGCAAAGACATTCCTTCACGTACCTATTCAACATAGATATATAAGATAATAAATGAATTAGTATATGTATATATATATATATATCGTTAGCAGCATACATGTCGATTATAATAGGTTGAACGATTTGAAGTAAATTGAGTTAGCGCCCGTAACATTACCTGAACACTTGTCCTTTGTTGGTTGGGTAAGTGTGCGCGTAACAATAATTTTGGTTGTTCAATTGGTGTCCTTGGTGGACATCGGTAACGTTGAAAATTTTGCATATCCTCATGTCCAGTAGAAGTTGCAACTGCAAAAGCGGTAGTAGTAATAGTACTCGGAGAAGTAGTGGTTGTTGTGGCGGCAGCAGCAGCAGCAGTAGTAGTACTGGTAGTAGCAGTGGTAGCATCAGCAGCATCAGCAGCAGCAGCAGCAGCAGTAGTAGTAGTAGTAGTAGTGGCGGTGGTGGTAGCAGTAGTAGTAGTAGTAAAAGTAGTAGTAGTAGTAGTAGTAGTACTAGTACTAGTAGGTGAAGTAGCAGTAGTAGTAGTGGTAGTATCAGTATCAGTATAAGTATCAGTATAAGTATCAGCATCAGCATCAGCATCAGCATCAGCATCAGCGTCAGCGGCAACAGCAGTAGTAGAAATAATAGTAGAAGTAGTAGTGGGAATAACAGTAGCCGCAGCAACTGCTGTATTCAGTAACTCATAAAGCTTTTGTTGTTTGGACTCGAGTTCATGCAATTTACTCGTTAATTCTTGATATTCGGTGACATAAATCGATGGCGGATGTTGAAAAGCAGCAAAACGATTATTCAAAGCATCGATATTATGTCTTGTCACGTGAATAACACTTTGGATATTTTTGAGCTCATCTCGGAGTGGTACTGTTTCCAAATAGGCGTCCGCCGTATCGTCGAAATCGCATGTGTCAATAGTGACACGGTTGCACGACATAACGCGAACAACGCCACGAATATTGTCGTACCAACCAGCACGTTGTTGGTTGGACGTAAACGTGCCTGTCCCAATGCACGTGGGACCGCCCGATGATGATAAAATTTGGCTATCATGGACCGGATTGAATTTTAGTTGGCCGATCACGGCCATATTCTGATGTAGGGTAACATTATGGTGAGCGACTTGCGCACCGACTGCGTCGCTTCAATCGGCCACTACTACTAACCATAATATTTCATCATTCATGGTTACATACGACAGACATACATATATGTATATGTACGTAAAATGTAGTCGTACGTTAAATGTGTAGGAGAAAAAAAAGTAATGTATATACCGCGTGCTAATGCCACACTATAGTAAGACCAAAATCCGAGAGATGGAGCCCTATAGCATGATCCAAAGTGCGAACGATGGCGCACTGTAGTACAATTGATAAATCACCTTTTAGTTAATGTAACGGTACGATAGTCGTTGAAATGGAGTTGATGAATTGTTTTGCTGTCAGGAGACGCCCTAGAAGGTAGTTTTGCAGTACGACAATTGTTCGCCCTTAGTTTTGGCGCCAGGGCGCCCCCTAGAAGGTTGTATTATAGTACGACTGTCGGTCCCCTGTTGTTAACGTTTTGTTATGCGAGCCCCCCCCCCCCCCCCCCCCCCCCCCCCCCCCCCCCCCCCCCCCCCCCCCCCCCCCCCCCCCCCCCCCCCCCCCCCCCCCCCCCCCCCCCCCCCCCCCCCACACCCGAAGGGCAAACTATAGTACGATGGGAAACCTTCCGAAATGTACCTAAAATGACGGTTCCCTGTGTGACGGCAGCACCAGTACGTCATCCATGTTGAATTTTAATTACACCCGACTACCAGACCAAAACTCCAAAATATCATGAAAGAGTACGACAAAGCGATAGACCTGTTGCCTACGTTTTTTTGTGCAGGCGAGTGCCCCCCCCCCCCAGAATGCCGAACAATAGTATGCCGAGACATTTGCCAAGGCCGCCCCAATGTGAGACCAGCAGTAAAAGCCCCACACAACACCGACCACGATCTAAAATCCAAGTCTCCACACCAACCCGACCGGAGCCCCAAACTGGCGTAAAAGAGTACGATCAAGTGCCAGGTCTTTTGATTACGTTTATTTGTGAGGGCGAGTGACCCTGTTCCTCCCCTCTAGAAAGCCGAACTGTAGTATGCTGAGATACCCGCCCAGGCCGCCAAAGTCTGAGATCAGAATCAATATCGCAATACCACACCGACACAAGCCCCCCCCCCCCCCCCCCCCATCAGAGTGAACCCCCAAAACCGTCACAAAAGAGTACGATGAAGTGCCAGATCTGTTGATTACGTTTATTTGTGAGGGCGAGTGACCCGGTTCCTCCCCTCTAGAAAGCCGAACTGTAGTATGCTGAGATACCCGCCCAGGCCGCCAAAGTCTGAGATCAGAATCAATACCGCAATACCACACCGACACAAGCCCCCCCCCCCCCCCCCCCCATCAGAGTGAACCCCCAAAACCGTCACAAAAGAGTACGATGGAGTGCCAGATCTGTTGTTTACGTTCATTTGTGAGGGCGAGTGACCCAGTTCCTCCCCTCGAGAAGGCCGAGCTATAGTATGCCGAGACACGCGCCCAGGTCGCAAAAATGTGAGATCAGAAGCGATGTCCCAACACCACTCCAACCCTGAAGCACCCCCACCCAGTCAGAGCGAACCCCCAAACTCTCACGAAAGAGTACGATTAATCGGCATATCTTTTGTTTACGT
>OY292418.1:0-23961 GCA_958496275.1 Zele albiditarsus
ATTTAAATAGCTTAATTAAATAAAGTTTAATATTGAAAATATTAAGATGATAAATATCTTTAAATATAAATTTATAAATATATTTAAAATAATATTATTATTATTTTGAAAAAATAAAGTTTTTTATTAAACTATATAAATAAAATAAAAATGGATTTAAACCATAATTTTTTAAAATTAGAAATCTCAAAAAGTTCATACTTACTTTAAATTAAGGGTTAATAAACCTTATTTTCAAGCCGAAATTGAAATTCTAAATGATTCTTAATTAAAATAAATTAAATTTAATATCTTTTAAATGCAAATTAAATATTTTTATAAACTATTATTCTTAAATAAATCATTTTAAAGATCCTTCTAATTTTTCATACTCTAAACCTAAATACAAAATTAATAAAATTATTAAAGAACAAAAAAATCAAATTTTATATAAAAATAATTTACCTATTAAAATTATAGGAAATAAATAAATAATTTCAATATCAAAAATCAAAAATAAAATTGAAATTAAATAAAAATGAATAGAAAAAGGTAAACGATTAGATTCTAAAACTTCAAATCCACACTCAAATGAAGAACTTTTTGAACGTAAAATTATTAATTTTTTACAAAATATTAAATTTAAAAAATATAATATAAAAGATAAAAATAATATAAATATTAATATTAAAATTAAACTAACTATTATTTATATTAATTATATAAACCATTTAATTGGAAATTAAATATACTTTTTTATACTATATAAATTTATAATTAGTTTTAAAAAACATTAAATTGCAAATTTAAAATAAATTAATTAATTAATTATTATAATAATAATAATAATAATAATAATAATTTAATAAATTATTCAATATATAAAAATATACAAAAATAATCAAATTACATCTACAAAATGTCAATATCATGAACATCCCTCAAATCCAAAATTATGATAAAAAGAAAAATGTCCATTTATTAAACGAATTATTGTAACAAAAATAAAAATTGAACCAATTAATACATGTAATCCATGAAATCCAGTAGCTACAAAAAAAATTGAACCATATATTGAATCTCTAATTGAAAAAAATGATTCATAATATTCAAATAATTGAAATATTGTAAAAATAAATCCTAAAATTAAAGTTAAATTAATTATTAATAAACTTTTTCCTAACTTATTCTTTAAAATTAAATGATGACATAAAGTAATAGTAACCCCTGATCTTAATAAAATAATTGTATTCAATAAAGGAATATTAAAAGGATTAAATGTAATTAATATAAAAGGTGGACATATTAATCCAATATCTACTCTTGGAGATAAAATTAAATGAAAATAAGTTCAAAAAAATGATAAAAAAAATATTAATTCTGATAAAATAAATATTAATATTCCTAATTTCAATCCTTTATAAACTACCAATGAATGTATACCTTGATATAAACTTTCTCGAATTACATCTCGTCATCATTGAATTATAATTATTAGTACCAAAATTAATCTTAAAAAAACTATTAGTATCCTTATTTCATTAATAAATTTTAATATACTAATTATAAAAAATATTAATCTAAAAGATATTATTAAAGGTCAAGGTCTATTTGTTACTAAATGGTAAGGTGAAAAGTTTTTCATTAATCATTTTAAAAAATATTAAATAAATATAAATTTAAATTATAATTTTAATATAATAAATTAATATCCAAATTAATTTTATACAAAATCCCACCACCACCTCCTAAGTATAATTAATACCCAATTAATTATTTATTAAATATACACCTACCAATTTTTAATTAAGTTTATAAATTTAAAATAATAAAAATTAATAAAATTTTATATCAAGTATTCTTAAACTTGTAATATAAATTTTTAATACAAAATAAACAACTTAATAAATTTTAAAAAAATTATTAAATTTATTAAGTTAATTATTTACTAAATATCCAAATTAATTTTATACAAAATCCCACCACCACCTCCTAAGTATAATTAATACCCAATTAATTATTTATTAAATATACACCTACCAATTTTTAATTAAGTTTATAAATTTAAAATAATAAAAATTAATAAAATTTTATATCAAGTATTCTTAAACTTGTAATATAAATTTTTAATACAAAATAAACAACTTAATAAATTTTAAAAAAATTATTAAATTTATTAAGTTAATTATTTACTAAATATCCAAATTAATTTTATACAAAATCCCACCACCACCTCCTAAGTATAATTAATACCCAATTAATTATTTATTAAATATACACCTACCAATTTTTAATTAAGTTTATAAATTTAAAATAATAAAAATTAATAAAATTTTATATCAAGTATTCTTAAACTTGTAATATAAATTTTTAATACAAAATAAACAACTTAATAAATTTTAAAAAAATTATTAAATTTATTAAGTTAATTATTTACTAAATATCCAAATTAATTTTATACAAAATCCCACCACCACCTCCTAAGTATAATTAATACCCAATTAATTATTTATTAAATATACACCTACCAATTTTTAATTAAGTTTATAAATTTAAAATAATAAAAATTAATAAAATTTTATATCAAGTATTCTTAAACTTGTAATATAAATTTTTAATACAAAATAAACAACTTAATAAATTTTAAAAAAATTATTAAATTTATTAAGTTAATTATTTACTAAATATCCAAATTAATTTTAAAACCCAAGTAAATAAATTAATAATAAATGTGCTACTCTCATTCTTAATAAAATTATATCAATTTTCATGTTTATCATATTAATTAATTTACTTCTTTTATGTATAGAACTATCAAAATTACAAATACATAAGACTGAATAATTGATACCGAAATTTCTAAAATTATTAATAATAATTGAAATAATAAAATAAAAAAATAAATTAATAATATTCCTGAAATTGAAGAACTTAATAATGTTAATAATAAATGACCTGCAATTATATTTGCAACTAACCGAACAGATAAAGTTAAAGGACGAATAATATTTCTTAATCTTTCAATAATTACTATAAAAAATATTAAAATAAAAGGAGTACCAACAGGAACTAAATGAATAAATATATGTTCTGTATTTTTAAATCAACCAAACAATATTAATCCTAACCATATTGGTAAAGAAAATCCAATAGAAAAATGTAAATGTCTTGATCTAGTAAAAATATAAGGGAATAAACCTATAAAATTATTAAATAATAAAAAAAAAAATAATGAAATAAATATTAATAAATTTATTATATTAAACTTATTAAAAATAATCAACTTAAATTCAAATCATAATTTTTCTATAAAATAAACTATAAAATTAATTATTCGTGAAGAATAAAACCAAAATCTTTGAGGAACAATTATTAAAAAAATTCTTGAAGAAAATCAATTTATTCTAAAATATCCTATACTAGAATCAAATATTGAAAATAAATTTAGTATCATTTAATAAAAAAAATAATTTTATTAAATTTATAATTTAATAATAATATTTTATTAAACAAAAAATATAAATAAATTATTATTATTAAAAATAATATATATCAAAAAATTATTAAAATTAACCAATCTATTGGTGATACTTGAGGCATTAATTAAATATTTAAATTAATATAATTAAATAAATAAACTTAAAATTAAATCTTAACATTATTAATTTATTTAATTATATTAATTTATTCTATTAAAAGTTAAACACTATATTTGAATTAAAAATTCAACTCTTTAAATTAAGATATTTAATATTTCACAATTATAAAAATTTTACTATATAATATTATTATCTCCTTATTACTAAATTTTATCCACTATATAAATTCAATATTAAGTAATAAATCAATTAAATTTTTCAACTAATAAATATTAGGTAACATATCTTTAAATTGACAATTTAATATTTTTTTTTAAACTAATTTATTAAAATTAAAAATTAAATTTTTAAAATTCAATCATAAAATTTTTTTAATTTTACCCTTTCTAAAACAATTGGTATAAAACTATGATTTAATCCACAAATTTCTGAACATTGTCCAAAAAATAATCCAGGACGATCTATTAATAAAATAAACTGATTTAAACGACCTGGAGTTGCATCAACTTTAATTCTTATACTAGGTATAGATCATGAATGAATAACATCAACTGATGAAACTAATCCACGAATTTTAAATAAATAAGGTAAAATTAATCGATTATCCACATCCAATAAACGAAATTCTTTTAAATCTTCAGTTTTAATTATATAAGAATCAAATCTTACATTATAAAAATCCCTATATTCATATCTTCAATATCACTGATGCCCAATAATTTTAATAGTTAAATAAGGAGATAAAATTTCCTCAAAAATATATAAAATTTTTAATGAAGGAATAGCTAAATAAAATAAAATTAGTATAGGAATAATTGTTCAAATAATTTCAATTAAATTATTATGTAAAATTTTTAATATAATTAAATTATTTATTAAAAATATTAATATTAAATATAAAATATTAAATAAAATTGAAAATAAAATTAATATTATAAATTCATAAAAATTAACTATTATAAAAGAATTAAAACTATTAGAATCCATAAAAGTTATTCTAAACCAAGTAGACATTTCTTAAGAAAATTATAAATTTTATACATGAATCTTAAATTCATTACACTAATCTGCCACAAAAGAAATTTTATAATTTAATTAAATACTTTAGGACTAATTAAATTACAATGAAAATTTGATGGATAATCCATTAATCATTCAATTGAAGAATTTATAAATTTATAATAAATAATTAAACGTTTAGAAACTATTCTCTCTCAAACATTGTATAAAAAATATAATATTCTAATTAATGTAATTATAGACCCAATTGAAGAAATAATATTTCATGATAAGTAACAATCAGGATAATCTGAATAACGTCGAGGTATCCCTCTAAGACCTAAAAAATGTTGAGGGAAAAAAGTTATATTAACTCCTAAAAACATTAATATAAATTGAATTTTTATTCATTTTATATGTAACCTAACCCCAAAAAATAAGGGATATCAAAAAATTAACCCACCAATAATTGAAAATAAAGCACCTATTGATAAAACATAATGAAAATGAGCAACTACATAATAAGTATCATGTAAAATAATATCAACAGAAGAATTTGATAATACAATTCCAGTTAATCCACCTATAGTAAATAAAAAAATAAATCCTATTGACCATATTACATTAATATTATATTTAAATTTTACCCCACTTAAAGTAGCTATTCAACTAAAAACTTTAATACCTGTTGGTACTGCAATAATTATTGTTGCAGAAGTAAAATATGCTCGAGTATCAACATCTATCCCAACAGTAAATATATGATGAGCTCAAACAATAAATCCCAAAATTCCAATTGAAACTATTGCATAAATTATTCCTAATAATCCAAAAGTCTCCTTTTTACCTCTTTCATTATAAATTATATGAGAGATTAATCCAAACCCAGGTAAAATTAAAATATAAACTTCTGGATGACCAAAAAATCAAAATAAATGTTGATATAAAACTGGATCTCCTCCTCCAGAAGGATCAAAAAAAGAAGTATTTAAATTACGATCAGTTAATAATATAGTAATAGCCCCTGCTAAAACTGGTAAAGATAAAATTAATAATACCGCTGTAATAAAAACTGATCAAATAAATAATGAAATTATATCAAACTTTAAACCATTTAATTGTATATTTATAATTGTAGTAATAAAATTAATTGCACCTATAATAGAAGAAATCCCTGCTAAATGTAAAGAAAAAATAGTTATATCTACAGATATCCTTACATGCCTTACATTTAAAGAAAGAGGTGGATATACTGTTCATCCAGTTCCTCTACCTGTACCAATTATTCCTCTTATTATTATTAAAAAAATTGAAGGAATCAAAAATCAATATCTAGCATTATTCAATCGAGGAAAAACTAAATCTATTGAACCCAATATTAATGGAATTAATCAATTACCAAATCCACCAATTATAATTGGTATAACTATAAAAAAAATCATAACAAAAGCATGTATTGTAACAATTCTATTATAAATTTGATCATCACCAAATAATCTTCCAACAGATGATAATTCTAATCGAATAATTATTCTTATAGATAAACCTAATATTCCTGCTCATATTCCATAAAGAAAATATAATAAACCAATATCTTTATGATTTGTTGAATAAAGCCAAATTATTTTAATTAATAATTTTAATTAATAGTATTATGTCTGATTAAAGTAATAAACTGTAAATTTATTTATAAGAAAAATTTTCTTTGATACTATTTATTTTATATATATATATATATATAAAATTTATAATTTTTATATTTTTATCTTTGAAAGATAATAGTTTGAATAAGTAACTTTAACTTAAAATTTTTAATAAAAAAATCAAAATATTACTAAAAATAAATTTATTAAACTAATTATAATTAATAAATTAAATAATCTAAAATTTTCAATTAAAATAAAATTATATAAATATATATATTCTTTAATTACTGAATAATTTAATAATAAATAAGTATAAATTATTCGAATATAAAAATATAAATAAACTAAAGAATAAAATAATAAAATTAATAAAATAAAATAATTTAATCTACTAATAATATCATAAATAGAAACCCACTTTAAAATAAATCCAAAAAATGGAGGTAACCCACCTAAAGACATAAATATAAATATAATATAATATTTAAAATTATTAATTATTAATTTACAAAAATTACAATAATCAAATAAATTTAAATAATGTAATATAAACATCAAAGAAAAATTAATTATTGAATAAACTAAAAAATAAGTTAAAAATAAAATTTTATTAATTAAAATAATTAATAATATCCATCTTATATGATTAATTGATGAATACCCAAAAATTTTTTTAATTTGATTTTGATTAAACCCTAATAAAATTCTAGCTAACCCATTAATTAATAAAAAAAATAACACCAATATCTTATTAGTAATAAATATTAATATAAAAAAAGGAATTAATTTTTGTAATGTCGTTAATAAAAAACATATAATTCATCTTAAATTTTCTATTATATCAATAAATCAATAATGAAAAGGAAATAATCCTAATTTTATTATTAATATAATATTTATTAAATAAATAAATAAATCTATTATTATATATATATTTATAAAATAACTTAAAAAAAAAACTGAAGATCTAAAACAATTAATTAAATAATATTTTATTGAACTTTCAGTTATTTCTCCTTCATCATTTAAAATTAATAATAATAAAAATATTAATATATTAATTTCTATACAAACTATTATTCTCAATCAAGAATTTATTGATAAAACCAAAAAAGGACTAATTAATAAAATTAATGAAATAAATAAATTATATTTTTGATTGAAAATTAATAAATAATATATATTAATGTATAAATGCATATAAATTTTTGAAATTTTTAGAAATAGTATAAATCTATTATATATATAAATTATCAGTCAAGTAATTTATTTCATTATTATAAAATTATTAGTCAAATAATTTATTTCACTATTATAAATTTATTAGTCAGATAATTTATTTCACTATTATAAATTTATTAGTCAGATAATTTATTTCATTATTATAAAATTATTAGTCAAGTAATTTATTTCATTATTATAAAATTATTAGTCAGATAATTTATTTCATTATTATAAATTTATTAGTCAGATAATTTATTTCATTATTATAAATTTATTAGTCAGATAATTTATTTCACTATTATAAAATTATTAGTCAAATAATTTATTTCACTATTATAAATTTATTAGTCAGATAATTTATTTCATTATTATAAAATTATTAGTCAAGTAATTTATTTCACTATTATAAATTTATTAGTCAAGTAATTTATTTCATTATTATAAAATTATTAGTCAAATAATTTATTTCACTATTATAAAATTAAATTTTAAATTTAAATTTTTAAAAATCAATTTTTCACTAATTTTAATTTTAATTTATTAATAATTATATAATTTTATAAGATTAAATTTAGTATATTAAATAATATTAATATATATGATTTTATTACATTAAATAAATTTTTTTTTTTTTTTTTTTCTAGTAAATAATTTATTAATATATAAATATATATAAATTAATATAATAATATTTATTTATATATTAATAAATAATTTATTAATATATAAATATTTATATATTTATTATATAAATATTAAAGAATATATTTATTTAATATATAATAATATATTATATATGTATACTCTTATTTTTTTTAAATTTAAATTTATTATATATCTAGTAAACTAATTTATTAATATATTAATCATATATTAGATAGATAAATATATTATTAATTTATAAATTATATTAATTAATATAATAATATTTATTTATATATTAATAAATAATTTATTAATATATAAATATATATAAATTAATATAATAATATTTATTTATATATTAATAAATAATTTATTAATATATAAATATATATAAATTAATATAATAATATTTATTTATATATTAATAAATAATTTATTAATATATAAATATTTATATATTTATTATATAAATATTAAAGAATATATTTATTTAATATATAATAATATATTATATATGTATACTCTTATTTTTTTTAAATTTAAATTTATTATATATCTAGTAAACTAATTTATTAATATATTAATCATATATTAGATAGATAAATATATTATTAATTTATAAATTATATTAATTAATATAATAATATTTATTTATATATTAATAAATAATTTATTAATATATAAATATATATCAATTAATATAATAATATTTATTTATATATTAATAAATAATTTATTAATATATAAATATATATAAATTAATATAATAATATTTATTTATATATTAATAAATAATTTATTAATATATAAATATTTATATATTTATTATATAAATATTAAAGAATATATTTATTTAATATATAATAATATATTATATATGTATACTCTTATTTTTTTTAAATTTAAATTTATTATATATCTAGTAAACTAATTTATTAATATATTAATCATATATTAGATAGATAAATATATTATTAATTTATAAATTATATTAATTAATATAATAATATTTATTTATATATTAATAAATAATTTATTAATATATAAATATATATAAATTAATATAATAATATTTATTTATATATTAATAAATAATTTATTAATATATAAATATATATAAATTAATATAATAATATTTATTTATATATTAATAAATAATTTATTAATATATAAATATTTATATATTTATTATATAAATATTAAAGAATATATTTATTTAATATATAATAATATATTATATATGTATACTCTTATTTTTTTTAAATTTAAATTTATTATATATCTAGTAAACTAATTTATTAATATATTAATCATATATTAGATAGATAAATATATTATTAATTTATAAATTATATTAATTAATATAATAATATTTATTTATATATTAATAAATAATTTATTAATATATAAATATATATCAATTAATATAATAATATTTATTTATATATTAATAAATAATTTATTAATATATAAATATATATAAATTAATATAATAATATTTATTTATATATTAATAAATAATTTATTAATATATAAATATTTATATATTTATTATATAAATATTAAAGAATATATTTATTTAATATATAATAATATATTATATATGTATACTCTTATTTTTTTTAAATTTAAATTTATTATATATCTAGTAAACTAATTTATTAATATATTAATCATATATTAGATAGATAAATATATTATTAATTTATAAATTATATTAATTAATATAATAATATTTATTTATATATTAATAAATAATTTATTAATATATAAATATATATAAATTAATATAATAATATTTATTTATATATTAATAAATAATTTATTAATATATAAATATATATAAATTAATATAATAATATTTATTTATATATTAATAAATAATTTATTAATATATAAATATTTATATATTTATTATATAAATATTAAAGAATATATTTATTTAATATATAATAATATATTATATATGTATACTCTTATTTTTTTTAAATTTAAATTTATTATATATCTAGTAAACTAATTTATTAATATATTAATCATATATTAGATAGATAAATATATTATTAATTTATAAATTATATTAATTAATATAATAATATTTATTTATATATTAATAAATAATTTATTAATATATAAATATATATAAATTAATATAATAATATTTATTTATATATTAATAAATAATTTATTAATATATAAATATATATAAATTAATATAATAATATTTATTTATATATTAATAAATAATTTATTAATATATAAATATATATAAATTAATATAATAATATTTATTTATATATTAATAAATAATTTATTAATATATAAATATTTATATATTTATTATATAAATATTAAAGAATATATTTATTTAATATATAATAATATATTATATATGTATACTCTTATTTTTTTTAAATTTAAATTTATTATATATCTAGTAAACTAATTTATTAATATATTAATCATATATTAGATAGATAAATATATTATTAATTTATAAATTATATTAATTAATATAATAATATTTATTTATATATTAATAAATAATTTATTAATATATAAATATATATAAATTAATATAATAATATTTATTTATATATTAATAAATAATTTATTAATATATAAATATATATAAATTAATATAATAATATTTATTTATATATTAATAAATAATTTATTAATATATAAATATTTATATATTTATTATATAAATATTAAAGAATATATTTATTTAATATATAATAATATATTATATATGTATACTCTTATTTTTTTTAAATTTAAATTTATTATATATCTAGTAAACTAATTTATTAATATATTAATTATATATTAGATAGATAAATATATTATTAATTTATAAATTATATTAATTAATACAATAATATTTATTTATATATTAATAAATAATTTATTATATAAATAGACTTAAAAATTAGTTATAAGATTTAGTTTATTTTGATATTTTTTTAATTACTAAATTTTAAGAAATAAAATTATTTAATTATTTTAATTTTATATTTTTATCTTTCTAAAAACAACTTTATTTTTTTTTAATTTATTTTAAAAAAAAAATTATTTATATTAATTCTATAAGATATGTTAAGATGTGGGAGTTTTAATATAATCAATTTAGGGGATATGAGTTAGGTATAAATAAAGGTGATATTAATCTAGTCAATTAATACCACTATTGAATATATTAAAATATAAGAGTTTTAATATAATCAATTTAAGGAATATGAATTAGGTATAAATAAAAGTGATATTAATCTAGTCAATTAATACCACTATTGGATATATTAAAATATAAGAGTTTTAATATAATCAATTTAGAAAGTATGAGTTAGGTATAAATAAAGGTGATATTAATTTAGTCAATTAATACCACTATTGAATATGTTAAGATGTGGGAGTTTTAATATAATCAATTTAGGGGATATGAGTTAGGTATAAATAAAGGTGATATTAATCTAGTCAATTAATACCACTATTGAATATATTAAAATATAAGAGTTTTAATATAATCAATTTAAGGAATATGAGTTAGGTATAAATAAAAGTGATATTAATCTAGTCAATTAATACCACTATTGGATATATTAAAATATAAGAGTTTTAATATAATCAATTTAGGGGATATGAGTTAGGTATAAATAAAGGTGATATTAATTTAGTCAATTAATACCACTATTGGATATGTTAAGATGTGGGAGTTTTAATATAATCAATTTAGGGGATATGAGTTAGGTATAAATAAAGGTGATATTAATCTAGTCAATTAATACCACTATTGAATATATTAAAATATAAGAGTTTTAATATAATCAATTTAAGGAATATGAATTAGGTATAAATAAAAGTGATATTAATCTAGTCAATTAATACCACTATTGGATATATTAAAATATAAGAGTTTTAATATAATCAATTTAGAAAGTATGAGTTAGGTATAAATAAAGGTGATATTAATTTAGTCAATTAATACCACTATTGAATATGTTAAGATGTGGGAGTTTTAATATAATCAATTTAGGGGATATGAGTTAGGTATAAATAAAGGTGATATTAATCTAGTCAATTAATACCACTATTGAATATGTTAAGATGTGGGAGTTTAATATAATCAATTTAGGGGATATGAGTTAGGTATAAATAAAAGTGATATTAATCTAGTCAATTAATACCACTATTGGATATATTAAAATATAAGAGTTTTAATATAATCAATTTAGGGGATATGAGTTAGGTATAAATAAAGGTGATATTAATTTAGTCAATTAATACCACTATTGGATATGTTAAGATGTGGGAGTTTTAATATAATCAATTTAGGGGATATGAGTTAGGTATAAATAAAGGTGATATTAATCTAGTCAATTAATACCACTATTGAATATGTTAAGATGTGGGAGTTTAATATAATCAATTTAGGGGATATGAGTTAGGTATAAATAAAAGTGATACTAGTATAGTCAATTAATACCACTATTGGATATGTTAAGATGTGGGAGTTTTAATATAATCAATTTAGGGGATATGAGTTAGGTATAAATAAAAGTGATATTAATATAGTCAATTAATACCACTATTGAATATGTTAAGATGTGGGAGTTTTAATATAATCAATTTAGGGGATATGAGTTAGGTATAAATAAAGGTGATATTAATTTAGTCAATTAATACCACTATTGGATATATTAAAATATAAGAGTTTTAATATAATCAATTTAGGGGATATGAGTTAGGTATAAATAAAAGTGATATTAATATAGTCAATTAATACCACTATTGGATATGTTAAGATGTGGGAGTTTAATATAATCAATTTAGGGGATATGAGTTAGGTATAAATAAAAGTGATATTAATATAGTCAATTAATACCACTATTGAATATGTTAAGATGTGGGAGTTTTATTATAATCAATTTAGGGGATATGAGTTAGGTATAAATAAAGGTGATATTAATTTAGTCAATTAATACCACTATTGAATATGTTAAGATGTGGGAGTTTAATATAATCAATTTAGGGGATATGAGTTAGGTATAAATAAAAGTGATACTAGTATAGTCAATTAATACCACTATTGGATATGTTAAGATGTGGGAGTTTAATATAATCAATTTAGGGGATATGAGTTAGGTATAAATAAAGGTGATATTAATTTAGTCAATTAATACCACTATTGAATATGTTAAGATGTGGGAGTTTTAATATAATCAATTTAGGGGATATGAGTTAGGTATAAATAAAGGTGATACTAGTATAATCAATTAATACCACTATTGGATATGTTAAGATGTGGGAGTTTTAATATAATCAATTTAGGGGATATGAGTTAAGTATAAATAAAGGTGATACTAGTATAATCAATTAATACCACTATTGGATATGTTAAGATGTGGGAGTTTTAATATAATCAATTTAGGGGATATGAGTTAAGTATAAATAAAGGTGATATTAATATAGTCAATTAATACCACTATTGAATATATTAAGATGTGGGAGTTTAATATAATCAATTTAGGGGATATGAGTTAGGTATAAATAAAGGTGATATTAATTTAGTCAATTAATACCACTATTGAATATGTTAAAATATAAGAGTTTTATTATAATCAATTTAGGGGATATGAGTTAGGTATAAATAAAAGTGATATTAATATAGTCAATTAATACCACTATTGAATATGTTAAAATATAAGAGTTTTATTATAATCAATTTAGGGGATATGAGTTAAGTATAAATAAAGGTGATATTAATTTAGTCAATTAATACCACTATTGAATATGTTAAAATATAAGAGTTTTATTATAATCAATTTAGGGGATATGAATTAGGTATAAATAAAAGTGATATTAATATAGTCAATTAATACCACTATTGAATATGTTAAGATGTGGGAGTTTAATATAATCAATTTAGGGGATATGAGTTAGGTATAAATAAAAGTGATATTAATATAGTCAATTAATACCACTATTGAATATGTTAAGATGTGGGAGTTTTATTATAATCAATTTAGGGGATATGAAGTTAGGTATAAATAAAAGTGATATTAATATAGTCAATTAATACCACTATTGAATATGTTAAGATGTGGGAGTTTAATATAATCAATTTAGGGGATATGAGTTAGGTATAAATAAAGGTGATATTAATTTAGTCAATTAATACCACTATTGGATATATTAAAATATAAGAGTTTTAATATAATCAATTTAGGAAGTATAAGTTAGGTATAAATAAAGGTAATATTAATATAATCAATTAATACCACTATTGGATATGTTAAGATGTGGGAGTTTTAATATAATCAATTTAGGGGATATGAGTTAGATATAAATAAAGGTGATATTAATATAGTCAATTAATACCACTATTGGATATGTTAAGATGTGGGAGTTTAATATAATCAATTTAGGGGATATGAGTTAGGTATAAATAAAGGTGATATTAATTTAGTCAATTAATACCACTATTGGATATATTAAAATATAAGAGTTTTAATATAATCAATTTAGGAAGTATAAGTTAGGTATAAATAAAGGTGATATTAATATAATCAATTAATACCACTATTGGATATGTTAAGATGTGGGAGTTTTAATATAATCAATTTAGGGGATATGAGTTAGATATAAATAAAGGTGATATTAATATAGTCAATTAATACCACTATTGGATATGTTAAGATGTGGGAGTTTAATATAATCAATTTAGGGGATATGAGTTAGGTATAAATAAAGGTGATATTAATTTAGTCAATTAATACCACTATTGGATATATTAAAATATAAGAGTTTTAATATAATCAATTTAGGAAGTATAAGTTAGGTATAAATAAAGGTGATATTAATTTAGTCAATTAATACCACTATTGGATATGTTAAAATATAAAAGTTTTATTATAATCAATTTAGGGGATATGAGTTAGATATAAATAAAGGTGATATTAATATAGTCAATTAATACCACTATTGGATATGTTAAGATGTGGGAGTTTAATATAATCAATTTAGGGGATATGAGTTAGGTATAAATAAAGGTGATATTAATTTAGTCAATTAATACCACTATTGGATATATTAAAATATAAGAGTTTTAATATAATCAATTTAGGAAGTATAAGTTAGGTATAAATAAAGGTGATATTAATATAATCAATTAATACCACTATTGGATATGTTAAGATGTGGGAGTTTTAATATAATCAATTTAGGGGATATGAGTTAGGTAAAAATAAAGATAAGCTAATTTAAGCTTTTTGACTCATAATCAAAATATAGAATAATCTTCTTTATAATAAAGTGCCTGATAAAAGGATTATTTTGATAGAATAAATCATGTTTTAATAACCTTTATTAAAACTTTAATTTTAATTTAAAAAATAAGTACTTTAATTATATATATATATATATCTATCTTTATTTAAATAATTAATCTTTAATATATAACATTATAAAATAAATAAATTTATTTTTAAAAATTAAAAAAAGCCTAATTAAAGTGGTGCCAGCAATTGCGGTTACACCATTAGTCTCCTTATTTTAAACAATTTAATTAACTTAAAAAATCTTAATTAAAAATAATATTTTATGGTTAAATTCATAATATTTAAAATAATTATATAATAATAATAATTAAATTTTAAACTTTAAAAAAAACTAGGATTAGATACCCTATTATTAAAAATAAATAAATAATTAAAATATTAAATGATTAATCATTAAATTTAAAAAATTTGGCAGTATTTTTATAAATAAAGGAATTTGTTAATTAATTTGACAACACACATTTAAATCAACTTAATTTTATTATTTATATACTTCTGTATTGATATTTTTATAATTAAATAATTAATAATCATAAAATTAATTAATAAATAATATTACAAGTCAAAGCATAATTAATAATTAAGATTTAATGAATTACTATATTAAACATTAATTATTTTTTAATAAATAATAAAATAGAATTTATAAATAAAATAAAACATATATTTTATTTGAATATTATATAAAAATATGTACAAATCGCCCGTCATTCTTGAACTTATTCAAGACAAGTCGTAACACAGTAAGTTTACTGGAAAGTATCCTTAGAGCTAAAATTTTAGTTTAATTAAAATTTAATATTTACAATATTAAGATATATAACATATAAATTTTATTTCTAATTAAATTAATATTCCCCTCTTAATTATTTAATAAATTTATAAATAATAAAAATTATTTTAAATAAATTTGTTTATTAAAATATTAAAAAAATTTAATTTATAATTATTCATTTAATTAAATTCTTAAAATTTAAAAAGTAAAATAAATTTTTTACCTTTTGTATCAGGGAAAATTAAAAAAAAATTAAAATTAAATTTTCTCGAAATAAAAAAATTTAATTTTATATATTTATTAATGTAGCAATATTAAAATATAATATAAAATTAGAAACTAAACATTAAACGATTTTTATAATATCTAGTTATTTAATAAATGAATTTAATTCAAATATATAATTTTAAAATTTTATTAATTAAAATAATTTATATATTAATATTATAAGGGATAAACTTTATATTAAAAATATAATTATTATAAATATTAATAATAATATAAAATTAATAATATTTAATATTAATAAAAATGTAATAATTTAATTTCTTTTATAATATTTTATACAAATTTATTAATTTATTAAATTAAATTTTATAATATAAATAAAATTAAAATTATGATTTTATTAGTAAAAATTTAATTTATAAATAAAAATTTATTAATTAAATTAAATTAAGGAACTAGGCAAAATAAAATTATATTCAACTGTTTATCAAAAACATAGTTTATTGAAAATAATATTAAATAAAATCTGCTCAATGAAAAATTTAAATAGCTGCAGTAATTTAACTGTACTAAGGTAGCACAATAATTAGATTTATAATTAAAATCTTGAATGAAAGATTAAATGAAATATAAACTGTCTCAATTTAATAAATTTAAATTATTTTTAAGTAAAAAAACTTAAATAAAATTAAAAGACGAGAAGACCCCTTAGAATTTTATTTTAAATTTTTTATATTTATTAATAATAATCAAAACTAAATATTTAATTTAAAATTTTTTTGGGGTAAAATTTAAATTTTAATAAACTTTAATTATTAAATACATTAATTAATGAAAAATTAATCCAAAATTTTGATTAAAAAAATTAATTACCTAGGGGATAACAGCATAATTTTTTTAAATAGCACTTATATATAAAAAAGTTTATGACCTCGATGTTGAATTAAGATAAAATTAAAATGTAAAAAATTTAAAATTTAAGTCTGTTCGACTTTTAAAATCTTACATGATTTGAGTTAAAATCGGCGTAAGCCAGATTGGTTTCTATCTTTAACATAAATAAATATTTTTGTACGAAAGGAATAAATATTTAAAATAATTTTTAATAATTAAATTATTACTTTGACAGACTAAAGTGTAATAAAATTAGAATTTATATATGCATAAATTGCAAGTAATACATATCACAATGTATTTTTTATATATTAACATCATTAATTATATTACTTTTAGTAACTATTATAATTATAGTATCAGTAGCTTTCCTTACTTTATTCGAACGAAAAATTATAGGATTATTCCACTATCGTAAAGGACCTAATAAAGTAGGAATATTAGGTTTAATACAACCTTTCAGGGATGCTTTAAAATTACTAAGTAAAGAATTTTTTTACCCCTTAAAATCTAATATAATAATTTATATATCTTCACCAATACTTACTTTAATTTTAAGTTTAATTATATGAATAATTTATCCATTTTTAAGTAACCAATTAACTTTTAATTTAAGAATTTTATTCTTCTTATGTATTATAAGAATAGGAGTTTATCCATTAATATTAATAGGATGATCATCAAGATCTTTATTTTCAATAATTGGAGCAATTCGATCTATTGCTCAATCAATCTCATATGAAGTAACATTTGCAATTACAATTCTAATCATAAATAATATAATTTCTTCATTAAATTTAAATAATTTTATATATTTTTCCAAATATATAAATTTATTAATTTTATTTTATCCAATTTTTATTACCTTATTAATTAATATACTAGCAGAAATTAACCGTACACCATTTGATTTATCAGAAAGAGAATCAGAATTAGTTTCAGGATTTAATATTGAATATGGAAGAAGAAAATTTACTTTAATTTTTTTATCAGAATATTCAATATTAATATTTATAATATTGATAATTTCAATTATTTTTTTAAATTCATCTTTATTAAATTTTTTAATTTACTTAAATCTAATTTTTATAATTTATTTTATTACATGAATTCGAATAACGTTTCCGCGCATTCGATATGATAAATTAATATATTTATGTTGATTTTATATTTTACCTTTCTCATTAATTAATTTTATAATATTTTTTACTTTTTTAAAAATACCATTAGATTTAATAATTATAAATAATTAAGATAATAGAATAAACTATTCTATCTTATATTTTCAAAATATAAACTTTATCAAGCTCATTATCTAAAAATTTTCTAATTAATAAAATAATCCCATATTTTCTTAAATAAAGGATCAATTAAAAAATATAAAAAATATATAAAAGTTATACTTTGACCAATTTCTACAAATGGATATTCAATTAATTGTATTCCTAATCATGTTAAAATAATAAAAATACCAATAAATATTCAAAATCTAATTTGACTAATTGGATACATTCTATTACTTTGAAAATTACTTTTATTAATTAAAGGAACAATAATTAAAATTATAATTGAAATAACTAAAGAAATTACTCCCCCTAACTTTCTTGGAATTGAACGTAAAATTGAATAAGCAAAAAGAAAATATCATTCTGGCTGAATATGTTTTGGTGTAACTAAAGAATTAGCTTTTAAAAAATTTTCTGAATCACCTAAAATAAATGGATATTCTAACCTAATTAATATTAATAAATAAACTAATAAAATAAATCCAACAAAATCTTTTAATGTATAATATTTATGAAATTTAATTATTAAATTACACCTTTTTAATCCTAAAGGATTATTTGATCCATACTCATGTAAAAAAAATAAATGTATAATAATTATAAAAATCAAAATAAAAGGTAAGAAAAAATGAAAAGTATAAAATCGATTTAATGTTGGATTATCAACTGAAAATCCTCCTCATAATCAACTAACCAAAATTTTTCCTAAAAATGGAATAGCTGATAATAAATTTGTAATTACAGTTGCTCCTCAAAATGATATTTGACCTCAAGGTAAAACATATCCTATAAATGCAATACCTATTATTATAAACAAAATTATTACCCCAATAAATCAAACTAAATAAGATTTATAAGATCCATAATAAATTCCCCGCCCAATATGTATAAAAACACAAAAAAAAAAAACTGAAGCACCATTAAAATGAATTAATCGAATTAATCAACCATAATTTACATCCTGCATAATTATAACAATTCTTAAAAAAGAATATCTAATATTTGGGACATAATGTATTGTTAAAAATAATCCTGTTAAAACTTGAATAATTAAACACAATCCTAATAAAGACCCAAAATTTCATCATAAATTAATATTAATTGGTGTAGGTAAATTAATTAAAGATTTATTAATAATTCTAAATAAACTAGATTTATAAAATAATTTCATAATTAAACATTTGACGTAAAGGTACACAATTTTTTGAACAAATTAATACTGACGAAATTATTACAATAAATAAATAAAACAATATATAAATTCTAATATAAAAATTTAAATATAAATTCTTTAAAAAATAAAAATCATTAAATTTAACTCTTAATATAAATATATTTGTATCCCTTATCAATAAATAATTAATTAAATTTTTTATTTCATAATTAATATTTAAAATATTATTAAAAAAAAAAAATACAAACATAATTTTTATAAAAAATTGAAAATAATAATTAAAATTTATCACAAATATTTCATTATTTGAAACTCTAGTCAAATAAAGAAATAAAATTATTAAACCCCCAATCATTAATAAAAATAAAATATAAGAATATCAATATATTCTATTTAAATAATTTAACTTTAAAACTAATATTAAAGAAAAAAATATTAATAAAATCCTTAAAGTTAAAGGATGAAATTTATGATTATATGAAGGAATTATTAAAATTAATAATATTAAAGAATCAATTATAATTATATAATTAAATAAATTTATCATTCAATAAATAGTTTAAAAAAAACATTAATTTTGGAGATTAAAATTATTTAATTAAAATTTTTTTGATATTAAAATTATATACACACACATATAAAACTAAATTTGATTTTTAAAATTTAACTTACTTAAATAGCTAAAATATATTAATAAATATATTAAATTTAATTTACAAAATTAATGTTTTTTTTAAACTATTTAGCTACAAATTTTAGAATATAATTTTAATCTATCAATATTAATATTTATTTTATCTACAATATTATTCTCTTACTTCTATAAACATATTTTACTAACATTAACTAGACTAGAATTTATAATATTAAGATTAATACATAACTTATACACTTCAATAACATCAATAAATATTAATATATTCTTTATATCATTATTTTTAACAATTATAATTTGTGAAAGAATTTTAGGACTATCATTATTAATTTACCTTGTACGATTTAATGGAAATGATTATTTAAAAACTTTAAATTTAATAAAATGATAAAAATTTTATTAATTTCATCTTCATTATTTTTAATCTTCATAATAATAAAATTCTTAAAGATATTAATTCATAATTTTATTTTCTTACTAATTCCTTTAACTTTAATAAATATAAATATTAATAATTTATATACCTCAAAATTTTACTATATTTATGGATTAGATTCAATAAATTTAAATTTAATTATTCTTAGCTTATGAATTATTAATTTATCATTAATATCCAATTACAAATTTTTATTTAAAAAATTTAATTTAAATTTTATATTAATTATAATAAGATTATTAATAACTTTAATTATATGTTTTTCATCAATAAATATATTTATATTTTATATTTTTTTTGAAACTAGATTAATCCCTATAATATTAATTATTATAGGATGAGGAATACAAATTGATCGAATCCAAGCTAGTATATACATATTAATTTATACATTATTTGGATCATTACCTTTATTAATAACTTTAATTATATTAATTAATAAAACCTACTCTAACTCATTTATTTTCTTAACATTAAATAATAACTTAATAATTAATAATTTTTATATATTTATTAGTTTATTTTTAGGATTTTTAATTAAAACTCCTATATATTTCACTCACCTTTGATTGCCTAAAGCTCATGTTGAAGCTCCAGTAAGTGGATCAATAATTTTAGCAGGAATTATACTTAAACTTGGATCATATGGAATCTATCGTTTAATTTTAATATTTAACTTTTTAACAATAAAATATAGATTTATTTTAATCTCATTAATATTAATAGGAAGAATTTTATCCTCCTTAATTTGTTTAATCCAAAATGATATAAAAATTATTGTAGCTTACTCATCAATTGTTCATATAAATATAATAATTGCAAGAATATTATCTTTAAGTTTATGAAGATTAAAAGGAAGATTAATAATAATAATTTCTCATGGACTATGTTCTTCAGCAATATTTTTTATAGTAAATTTAATATATGAACGATCCCACACTCGAAATATTAATATTAATAAAGGTATAATTTCAATCTACCCATCAATATCAATATGATGATTCCTAATCTGTTCCTCAAACTTTTCAGTTCCACCTTCTCTAAATTTATTTAGAGAAATTATATTAATTAATGGATTAATATCATGATTAAAATTAAATATAATTTATATTTTTAGAATTATACTACTAAGAACATATTACTCAATTTATTTATTTTATTCAACACAACATGGATTATTATTTAATATATTTAATGTTAAACATATTAATAGATTTAATTATTTAATTATTAAACTTCACTGAATTCCATTAAATTTAATATTTTTAAATATATCAATATTTTAATTTAAATAGTTTAAAAAAAACATTGATATGTGAAATCAAAATTATAAATTTATTTTAAATTATTCAATTTATTTTACCAATATATTTAATTTTAATGAGTTTAATAAATTTTATTTTAACTATAATTTTTTTATTCAATAAATATACAATATTAATTAAATTTAATTTATTAAATATATTAAATATAAATTTAGAATTTATTATATTTATTGACTGAATATCTTTAATATTCTCAAGAGTAGTTATATTAATTTCATCAATAGTATTAATTTACAGACTTGAATATATAAATAATGATATTAACAAAAATCGTTTTATAATTTTAGTATCAATATTTTTACTATCTATAATTTTAATAATCTTTAGACCTAATATATTAAGAATTTTACTTGGTTGAGATGGACTTGGATTATCATCATTTTGTTTAATTATTTTTTACCAAAATAAAAAAAGAATAAATTCTGGAATCATTACAATATTAATAAACCGAATTGGTGATATTAATATCATCTTAATAATTAGTTTATTAATTAATAATTATTCATTAAATTTTCTATTAACTAAAAATGTATCCTTAATAATTATAATTTTGATTATTTTTGCTAGAATTACTAAAAGAGCCCAAATTCCATTTTCAACTTGACTCCCAATAGCAATAGCAGCCCCCACCCCAGTATCTGCACTAGTTCATTCATCTACTTTAGTTACAGCTGGAGTTTACTTACTAATTCGAATAAACTATCTTTTTTCATCAAATATAATATTATTAATAATAATTATTTCATCTTTTACTATAATTTTAGCTAGATCAAGAGCAATAATTGAATATGATTTAAAAAAAATTATTGCTTTATCAACATTAAGTCAACTTAGATTAATAATTTTAACAATATCAATAAATCTTAATATATTAAGATTTTTCCATTTAATTACTCATGCTATATTTAAATCATTAATTTTTTTATGTTCAGGAATTATAATCCATAATTATTTTAATTCTCAAGATATTCGCTATATAAACTTTATAAATAAAAATATTCCTTTAACTATAATAATCTTTAATTGTGCCTCAATTACCCTTTGTGGAATACCATTCCTTAGAGGATTCTACTCAAAAGATTTAATTATTGATTTTTTTAATATATACAATATAAATTTTTTTATTTTTAATATTATATTAATTTGTATAATATTAACTGCTACATATTCATTACGATTAATATATTATTTATCAACTAAAAATCCATTATGTATTAATTTTTCTACCTCAAATATAAATAATAAAATAAATTATTCAATTTATATTTTATTTATTATATCAGTAATTTATGGTTCAATATTAAATTGAATAATATTTAATTCAATTAATATAATTATTATACCAAAAAATTTAAAAATCTACATTTATAAATTAATTATAATTAGACTATTAATTTATTATATTTTTAATATTAAAATTTTACTTAAATCTAAAATTATAAAAATAATAATTTTTTTTAACTACATATGATTTATACCATTAACATACCAAAACTATACAAATTTATTAATAACCTATAATAATAAAATTTACTTATTAAAAAATAATGGATGATTAGAATTACTAACATATAAAAAATTAAAATTTTTTTTTACAAAAATTAATTTATTAATAAATTTAAATAAATTAAATTTTTTAATTATTATAATCTTATCATCATACCTAATTTTATTAATTTTAATTTTCTAAATTAATTGGAATAATTTAATTCAATTTAATTATTAACAATAATTTACCTCTATTTGGTTTCAACTA